>JAIPRK010001146.1:0-91707 GCA_025469195.1 Chaitophorus viminalis
GAATCGTTATTCGTATACAATGATATCTATCATTGCATTCAAATTTAACAAATCCATTGTAATAATGACCTATCCTATAAACGAGGTACACTCCACACCCAACTGTACAGCAAAGCGAGGCCCACCCGTTCTTTTTTTTTTTTCTTTTCTCACCGATATTTAATGACAATCGAATAATATCGATAAATATTCTCCGGACTAGTAGTAGGTAATATCATTTTTCACAGCACTATATTATCATAACAACCGGTGACGTTCGGTCTTCGGCCTTTATTTTCGGCTGTTCGAATGCGACTAGCCTGTTATTATTAGCTCTCTGTATTTAGGATGAAAACCGACAATTTGACGGTGTTTTATTATTGGCTACCCATAGGCAAGTTCCGATGATCAATCATGAAGAAATTTTTGATCTATTATACGTATCTTATATAATTAGCTCAAAAATTAAGAAATATATTTTTTTTTTATATAAATTAAATATTTTTATAAATTATATTATATTTGTTATAATACGTTGTAATTTATTGTATTTTATTTCGATTTAAGAAAGAAGATGTAAATGTCAGCTCCCACTACGGCTCGCTTTTCAATAAATTTTCATCCCCCCCCCCATCAATAGACAATCCTGAGAATGTTCTTACGTATGTGGAGTTAAGGGATGGACACTATTTGCTCAACCGTGTGACGAGAAGGTATCGTACAAAATAATATTTCTTTTTCTCGACCATTGATATATTTTTATTTGAGATGAAAAAAATTCCAGATCTCGTGAATTAAAGAGACACCGGCTCTGGTATAATATATTCTGAAAACCTATATAAAATAAGAAGTCCTGAAATATTCAAGGTATGCTTAGATCACAGTCTAGGATGCAATAAGATAGGATTTTTTGATAATAGCATTTTCAATAGTCAATAGTCGTTTGTGCTCAGACCGGATCTTATAATTTTTTTTCACTTACTAGTTACTAAGGTTCTAAGGTTACTCTTCTACATTTAAAGTTTTCAGATTAATTTTGTATTTTATGACTTCAAAAGTCTAAAGCAAAGTTAACCCAAAGTCATTTTACCAAATCAGAAGTTTTTACTCCTCGACCAAATTGTTATTTATGTTCTAAGTTTAGATTACGCCATTTACTTATTTTATCCATGAATATTGACGAATAATTTTTTTTTTAATTCTCAAGTTTGATTTTCTAGACATTTTTAAATAAAACCAGCAGATACAACAATTATTTCGATGCATAATTTAAATCGGATAAAATATCCAATACTCGTAATGTATATTGTACCTATATATTACAGTAACCTTAGCTTAAAATTGTAAATACATTTAATTACGATGATTTCTCTTTCTTTATTAGAAGAAATAAAAATAAAATTTACACAGAACATTGATCTTGCACCAAAAACTAGTATTTTAAATTTATCTTTTTATTTAAAATGTACACCCTTCTTAATGAAAAAATATTACGAATAATAATAACTTAAATAGGTTCAATGAGCAGAACTATATATTATTATAGAATTCCATTTGGCGTATGATAAATTATTAAAATTTAATAATTTACAAGGTCACATGGAAATAAAAAATAATTGTTTAATGACATAAATTGCCTAAACTAAAAAAATCTGTCATGAGGGTTTAATATATTTTTAAGAAAAAGTCCTAACTATAATACTATCCACTTAGTAATAAGTAGTAATAATTCATTCCTTTTTTTCTTTTTCTTTTTATTGACTAACAAATTTCTTTGTTTCCGCCATTATTTTAAACGTCTGAGCGCAGATTGATTGTCACACGCTCTACTTTTTTTAATCTTTGCACGAAGTACGGATTACTTGATGAAACAAGCGGAATTTATTTAACTAAAAAGAATTTATTAAATCTGTAGTGAGAGTACCTTGAACGATTCAAAAAACGCTTCCGTTACAAACCCGAAACCGCTATAAATGTTCGTCGCTAATAATGTATCCAACTATTATTAAAGAGTGTTTGAATTCATTCCCCGCCGAAAAATAAAATAACTATAGCCGAACAACTAACTTAGAATAAATATTTATTTTCTTGAGTTATCATTGAGAATTAAATACTTAACTTCTTATTATTTTGATGGTAGATTTTAAGCCAAATAGACGTTCTCTGCTAATTCGACAGTTGTTTAAAAAAAAAAAAGTACCGTCCATGTGTTCTACGTTTTTATCTTCCAAAAAAAATATATATATATATATCATGATTATCGGTCTATTTTCATTAAGCAATAGAAATATATTTTAAATATATTTTATTATAATTATATTTTTTAAGCTTTAAAATAATTTAAAATGTAAAATAAGAGTTAAATACTCATAACGTATTTTTATGGCTCTTTTCTTTTTAAATTGAATATATATTTATATACAAAAATGTAACTTAAGAAATAAATTTAACAAATATTGATTTTTGTTTATATTATTAAAATTTTGTATATATATATAGAATAATTAATTTCGACAATTAATACACATCGTTTAAACCTGATTGTACAATAACCTATTTTTGATGATACAATAAAATTACAATAATAATGAATAATTATATGATAAAAAATAAATGAAAAATATAAAGACAGAATTAATATACTAATAATATAGAGATAATATGATTAACTACGGGTACCTGAAGACGATATATGAACAGGTATCATAATCAGTGAATAAGGAATATTATTAATTAAGTTAATGTGAAAGGCATTATTTGGATTATAGAATATATTGTTCGTGTAGTACAACTTTAAAGAGGGAAATTAGATAATTGATTAATAAAGTAAGTTTTAATTAATTTTTAAAAAAATATAACCGTTACAAGAGTTATTGGACAATAGGATATTATTAGAATCGTAAGCGAAGCCGTAGGAAGTTTTGGAAAGTTTTTTGAAGAGGAGACGTGAGTACTGTGTTCAGATTTTACGATTTGAATGAGTTGTTGTGCAACGTTGAGAAGTGCCTTGAATTTTTAACACCCTTTGTAACTGGAAATGTGATCGCCCGAGCACTTGGCCGGACTGCTTATGTCTTCAATGCAAATATCACAGGAGTGATTTTCTCCACAATTGACACAACGTAAGGAATGATGGAAATACTTAACGGTGTAATTTTGACAATTTTTTTCTGGCAATTTTGACATAGATTTGGACCACTCCTAGTCCTATATGGTTATTCAACTTTAATTTTGGTGGACAGAATTGATAAAAGATTTAAAACCTCTTTATTGTTGGTATTGGATTTGAGGTCTACGAAAAGCAGCAAAGGTGGGTGTCCATTTTTAATGACATTCATGACTCGACTAGCGGAATGTCATAATTCACCAGAAACGTCAGATATATTTGTGATGAAGATCGAGTGGTGCAGATTTCTTATAACAATCTTGTAAGGTCGATATTATTTTGGTGGCATAAAAATGTGGAAACAGACATCAGTGGCCATTAGGTGTTGCGTAATTATATTATAATTTATACATTCTCGAGGGCGGACAACCAAGTTAGAAGATGATAACTAGCATGTGATTATGTGAACTCGTTAGAGCCGATGAGCTGTACTAACGAGTTTTTTACTAACGGAAAATTGTTTATGTTTTGAACATAGACAGGCGGAGTCCTGGAGTTGTCATGTATAGAGGAACAATAGCTTTGTCGAATGAATTGGAAATATCACAGAGGTTGAATTCAATTTCGTGGTCCTCTTTGGATGCCAAAACAGCGAAACAGTGTGGTGAAGTGTACATTTTTGATTTTTGTCATTTGAATTGAGTGGCAATGACAAAGATGACAATTTTTTTTTTTAAGGTACAGATGTGCGCGAAGAGACTAAACCCACTTTCAGAAAGGCTCTTGTTGTTCATAATTCTGTTATGCAGGAATTATTACTTAATAATGACCGTCGTAGAAATAAAATGTAATGAGCGGGTACAGATATAACGGAATTAAAACCATCTACGAAACGTGGGTGTGTTCGTGTTAAACGTACCAACCGGACTGAAATGTTATTTTAATTTATCGATTTTGTTACATTTAGTTATCTTTATTCAGAATAAGTCTTTCCGGTGAACAAACTATCATCACAATAAAAGTGTACGTAAAACATGTAATTCATACATAAAAATATTCATATCTATATAATATAGTAAATATAGTTGAGGCATATAACCTGATATTAGTTTAAAAAGAATAATAAAGTTACATTAATTATGTCGTATTTATGTATTTATATGTACATATATAAACTTTAATACAAGTAGAAGAACATTTTGTAATAAATAATAGCTAATAAGATAAGAAGTATATTATCATGGCATTACAATTTTATACAACTAACTAAACAATATCTAAGTTTTATTGTTGTAATCACCATTTTCTTCGCTGTATTTCTTGTCGTGATCATTATTATTTAAACATTATGTTTGTATGCATGCTTACCTTTTGTTCTAATATTTTGAGACTAACGTAGTTTCAGAAAATTCAAAACATTTTCATCACAAATATACTAGATAATAATATTAACTTAACTTTAAACTTTCTAGTACAAATGTATTGCTCTGCCTTTTTCAATGTAAAACACTGCGCAATATTTTTTTCAAGTCTACAAGAACCATTTAAAGTTTAAACGAATTAAGATAAAATTAATAGAAAATACTCCATGTAAAATATTTTCTTCGTCGATAAATTCTTTTTATCTGTAATTTGAACTTCAAATAGTAATAAATAATAACTTATTTGTCCAATAACAAATATTTGTACATCGGCTTTACAAACAAACATTTCATACATTAATTTCGGAAATATAAAGTTGTAAAAATCGGAAATAAATAAAAACCACAAAATCATTTTAGATATATCAACGTGATAATTTAATTTCTTATATTGGTCTATTCTTTAGGGAAGGCCTTAATCATATATAATTATTTTTACTTAGAATGGTTTGAAGAAAGTTTTGTGAAAAATAGACTGTAAAGATATCATTTTAAAACGTCAAACAAACACTCGTAGCAATAATAAACTAAAAGTTCAATGTTTCAGTTAATGGTTGTTTAAAATATAAATATATTAAATTATTACATTATACTATAATAAGGTAGGTGGTCTAACGGTGTTTGATTTGAATTTACAAAAAAAATATGTACCTTAACATATTTCTTTTCAAAATATCTTGTAATTGTTAGATAATAGACACCAACACTAGAATTTTGTAATAAAAATATTTATTTGATAATGATTAGAAAATCATATATTAATTAAAGTTCAACAAATAATAAATTAAAATTGAATAAACTTTATTTCAACGCATCACTTTTGTTTTGGTTAAAAATAATTAAGTTTATAAATAAATTAACATGATGTAAAGCAAATAAAAATTATTTTTTACTTTGAGAATGGTTTTAAGAAAGTCTTGTGAAAAATAAACTGTAATGATATCATTTTAAAACGTCAAACAAACACTGGTAGCAATAATAAACTGAAAGTTCAATGTTTCAGTTAATAGTTATTTAAAATATAAATATATTAAACTATTACATTATACTATAATGTGTATAATATATAATACTTAAAATATGTACCATTTATGTATAAAAGGATTTCAAGCATTTCCGTTCATATTTTTTTGCCATGATTTATGAAAATATTAATATCATAATACTATGAGATGTATATGAAGAACCGAAGTGAGAAATGTTCACACGTCACGATATGTTCCAATCAAATAAACCGACTAAAATCACATAGAATAGTTTAATATCAAGTCGCTTGATCGCTGGTTTTCCGAAGATTGATAAAAACAATTTAGTTGTGTGCAAATTAAAAGGGATTACATATAATATTTTATAATAAAGAAAGTTTTTCTGATGTACACTATACTGACCTATTTTGCGTACGACGCGGAGGCGGTGATATTATGAAATACGCATGACGTACGGACGATATGCATTCCGACCAGAATAGATTTCCACACAAAATAATGTAGTGTTCTCGTTTAATAAAACCGTATGAATTGATAAATATTATTAGTCGATAGTTGCATAACTATAATATTATTATATATTATATTTAGTTATTTAAAAATATTATTATATTTAGTTTGGATACTTTACAATGATAAACAACACTGCTTACGTGCGGTTACGTGTGTAATACCATTATTCATTACTCACAACTTTCATTCCTGTGGACCGTGGCAAAGTTGGACGGTCAATATAATAGGTATAGGTGCGAAACAGTACAACAATGGTGTTCTTGTTCATTTCGTAACGCATGACTGTACACTATGGCTTTTATGCAATAATATTATGTTTAATGTATTTTTATTCAACAAACAGTCATAGTTACAAACAAAAGAACGCAATGGCGTATTTTCGAAAGAATACGTCGACTCAAAAGCCTAAGGGCATTAGGCAAAATAACATTTCAGTTTTTTTTTTTTTCCCGGAACAATGAAGAAAAAACTAGGTAGGTCTTGGTAATGAGAATACTTGAACCGATAGCCATAAAAAAAAAACAAAAATAAGGTTCTAGAAACTCGCCTAGAATACAAAAAAAAAAAAAAAATTCTATTACTTTAAAATTACTGTTTATAAATT
Source organism: Chaitophorus viminalis (assembly GCA_025469195.1). Classification (NCBI taxonomy): domain Eukaryota; kingdom Metazoa; phylum Arthropoda; class Insecta; order Hemiptera; family Aphididae; genus Chaitophorus; species Chaitophorus viminalis. The sequence continues at coordinate 6,610 of JAIPRK010001146.1, forward strand.
ATGTCAAATAAAAAGCACGTGTAGAATGCTAAGTACTTATAAGTTCATTTAAAAATGCACCAAAATAGTGGTTCCTCATAAATTATGCTTTTGTTTATGTCGTTATACTTATTACTGTCATTATACCTACAGCAGTGTAGTTGTAATAATAGTAAATATTAAATGTCGCGTAGTTAAAGAATGCCATTGTTAGATTATTCACGAAATTTGTAAATATTCCTAAAGCACGATGTAAATTAAAAATGACTAAGTAACCCTGAGATAGTTCAACCATAATATATTTTGACATAACCGAGTTTAATAAATTACGACGAGAATCTGAGAACATTTTAAATGAACGTGGTAAACGTAATAATATTATATATTTATTGAAATAGAAATTCGTTGCGAATATTCGGTTATCCGTTGAACCCAGATGTTAATAACTTTACGTAATTTTGCCTTAAAATGTGAACAATGAATTAAAATAATACACTACATAATTTAAAAATATCCTTCAAGTTATAAAAATGAATTGCAATTTTAAGTTTTATATTAATAATAATTATGATTTATGAATTTTAAACAACAAAATTAGAGTTTTGGTTTGAATTTCTTAGGGATGATCATCAATTAAATCAGCTAATTACAGTACGAATACTCGGGACTTATGCGGCAATAGTGACACATGATTGGAAAAGTGAAATTCTTAATTCGATTACTGAAAAGCGTAATTAAAACATACGTTAAATTATGAACAATTTCTTGAAAATTATCATCGTCGAAAAATGATAGGTTAAAATGTTCATCTAGATTCGTGTGAAGTTGAAACACGCATTTTTAAGATGTTAACGGAAAACGCTGTTAAATTGATTATCGGCAAATCTTCTCGTGATGGTTCTTAAATACTTTTCGGTTAATTCCTACATCTTATCGAATACAGACGAGCGGCTATCAATGTAGAATACGTCTAATTTTCATCTAAAGTTTGGCATCGTACCGGGAATCAGTGCTTTTCAAGGGCCCGCTAATTTCATAAACATTGGGAGATAAACCCAGTATCGTGCCGTTGACGAGGGTTTATCTGTCGTTCGGATGGACAAACGAAATTTTCGCGAATGCGAAATAGTCGTGAAACACAAGAGAATATAGCCGTAGTCTAAATCTGCAGTGATTCTCAATATTAGTATGCAGCAACGGACATTGATTTTTACGTGCTAGTATGAAGAATAAATAAATCACTAGTTTTACATACTTTTGTATGATGATAAAAACAAAAATTTTCATTTTGCAATATTAAGAAATGAATTTCATTTAACTTTTTCAATACATACGTATAACACTATTAGAATATTTAATTAAAAGCTTCTTAGATTAGTTACTGGATTGAACACTATAAAAATGCTTAATATAATCGATCACTTTGAACACAACGGTGGACTTCCAACATCGAAGCACGAACCCTTAGTGGATCCATGAGCCATCTATTGAGTAACATTGGTCAGGATATTATAAATTATAATCACTGACCAGCAGTAATAACGATTCGAAAAAAATACGTCCCCGCGCCTACTACTGATCAACTATGTCGCACGCACCTGCGTACATTATGTAAACCGCCTTGAAGCTGGAATAGTAGATGTACACTGCGAATGATGGAGTTGTATGGAACATAAGGATCATACAGGTAAATAAGCTGGAAAGTTGTATGGAATCGCGAAGCAATAATAGCATATACGTCACCGCCACGACGCATTACGCACGCATGATGGAGACTTTGGGTTCAAAAACTGCTAACTTCGATAGTATTAAGAGCACTATTCGATACATAAGTACACCGACTACGCGTGATACATTGGCTCTCATCTGGTTTATACTATGATCCAACAAGTAAACAGACACCTTTACTATATATTACAGCGCCGCTGTATTGGTACGGTGCACGTGAATTGCGTCGACACGAGCAAACAATCCGGTACAATGTACAAGGTACCTCGCGGATTTCCAGTGAAAACGTACTTAAACGTCTGAAATCCTCTCTGTATGACATGTTTCCGATAAGTTACCGACCCGTTCGGCGCGCGTGCACTTTTGCAGAATTAACTCAACGCGGATCGGATGTGTTGTTTGCCCGCCGTTATAATATGCGGACCGAATATTTTCGTCGGAGCCACTATAAAACGGAAACGTGTGCGGCACCGTATATAGTTATTATTATAGGTGCACGTCATAAAATATACACGCTGTGGATGCGAACACGACGGTTTTCACATGTCTAGCCGTATCCGTGACATGTGACAAAACCGTAACTAAATCCCACGATGCTCCTCGTATGGCGTTTTATGTCGTCTATTCTTATGTTATTATTATTTTTTTTTTGTCGCGTTAAATCGGCTGTTTCGTTTATTCGGCATAAAAACGTGATGTTAAAACGATACATCATTCTCGGCGTTGGAAAAACTTGTCATAAAACGTCATAAATAAGTAGGTAATGTATACCTACATACATCATCTACCCGGAATAACCACAAAAACTTAAACTTCATAGTTTCTAAAAATAATGATTGTCGCCGTAGGATTGTAATATTATCAGTTTGGTAATAAAAAAAAAAATTTAATATTCCGATAGGTCATTGTCTTGATTGTTTCTGGGCTTGCATCTACAACAATAAGATTTAATGTAACGATTCTGCGAAAATTTAATGATGGACACATTCTTTATGATGAATTATATTAAACACCCTGAAGAGAAAATATATACGCTTGCGTAAAATGATAAGGGTCGTCCTTTAAATACCAGCCACAGACTCCGATAGATAATTAATAAAACCACAACAATTTACAGGGGAAAACTTATTAATTACACCTATCTACTAATAATTTGCCAACTAATTACCGTAAATACATAAATCAAAAACACATATTGTAGTACAGTAAATAACAAACAAGTGTCGTTAATATGCAATTATTTTTCAACACTATATTCTCTTCTAATTCGGCACATTTACTCCGACGTTTGACAAGTTTTCCAATACTTTTCAGAGGAAGTTCTTTCGCACAGCCGAGTTTAGTTCATTCGATATATAGGTACTTAATATGCTCTGAGAATCAAGTGCAATCAGGCATGGAGCTCGATTCACTCTCAAAGAACAACCGCACGTACCGCGTCAACATTTCAACATTTAGTGATAAATTAGGAATAAAACCAGAAATCAAACTGAATTTTGCTCAATCACAACGAATTGCTGAGTCCTTAATGTCAAAAAACCTATCACGCCGTTGAATTTGGAATTAAGATCAACTATTGTCCATTAGAAATTACTTATCAATAAAAGATTAATCTACATGAAATAAGTATAAGTATAACTTACATACTTATGACCAGTTTGTTTTACGTATTTGGGGTCTCTCCACATTATTTTGGTGTAAATTCTAAGTAACGTAAAGAAACCTATTGAACATACTTTCCATATTCTAACTTAAAATACTTATTATTTCGATAAAACGAATGTTTATCCAAGGTATGATCAATTTTTTTTTAATTATAATAACTAATGATATTTAACAGCTAATAAATGAATAATACGTTATAAATTACACTAAAATTATAGAAATAAAGATTCAAAAATTGAACCATGATTTACGGATATAAACAGTGTTGGGTGATTGGAAATTGACGATTCAAAACACAATAAGACTCACAATAACATTTTAAACTCCTATATTTTCCAGGTTTTCATAATTTAACATTTATAACTTTACTTAGTGACATATTCAACAGCGTAATAAAATATATTACGAATTGATTTATTTTGAGATACATAAAAACAAAATTATACCATTTCTCGAAAACCCATACTTTGACTCAAGTTATATTGGACAATTTAATTTTTTAATTTTAAAGCAATAATAAATCGTAATACTCTAAAATTATTCCAATTGAAACTAACTGAACTGCATACCGTTTTTCCTAAAAATCTAAAAATAACTGAATGACCTATTATTTTCCTAGTTAAAAGGATTAATAATATACTGATGAATATTGAATGAAAATTATCACATGGTTGAGAATTTACAATGAATATCATTTTAGGTTTCAGCAATTTTTGCATTTAGTTATGATTTTTCGCTATTTTACTACTTTTGGTTTGGAAATTCACCCTTGGTCACGGGTAATTTAGTATTAATTTATTCTACATTATCTTACAGAATATAAAAAATTAAAATATAGTTCACTTGCATGAATATTAAACGTAATTATTTTTCTTAAAAATCAATTAATATTTTAACAAAGCAAAATTTATTAGGCTATATTATTATGATTGGACTATTAGTTGTAATTTATAAGTTTGACCTATATTTTTAATAATTCAACCAACCAATTTATTTATATTGTGATTAACTGTAAAAAATAATTATTGTGATCGTTTACAACCCAAAATTGTTAGCATTTAATAGCTTACTTAAATATGTATGGCGACAACAAATGATAATGATAATTTCCCGTTTCCATTTTGTCGAATATATTACAAGTTGTATTTCTTTTTTATTTTATGATCATTATGAATATGCTAAAATTAATCTTGCATAAAAACTGTCAAATATTTAAACCCGAAATCACATATGTCATCACAAGAAACATAAAAAATAATTTATTAATATTATATCATCATACCTTCTGAAATTGATACATCACATATCGTACTTAAACTTCAAACATATATATTCAACTAATGATTTTTTACATATATAGTTATTAAATATGATTTTCAAAACTTTTTGCTAAAATATTATTAAATAAAATCTCAAAGAAAAAGTTATTTTTGAAATTTATGTTTAATATGTATAATATTGTAATAAAAATCAATAATAAAAGTGTAAGATCCTCGAAAAACTTATTTTCGAATACTTAACCACAATATAAGCAAAATCGATTTTACCAACCATTATACCTTATATTTTCTCCAAATAACGACTGCGTTATTAAAACTTTTGGGAATATTACTTTGGTCTCATGTACCGGAACAATTACATTTTAAAATGTATAAAATATCAGAAATATACGTGAATAAACTATAACAATATTTACTTAAATTTGTCTTCGTAGGTATTTACTCACACGGTTGATATTAAATTCTAATAATTACTTAATTACTCCTCGAAAATCGCAACTATAAATCTTATGCTAATTAAAAGTTACGTATAAAAATCGAATAATAAAATGTCGAGAAAAAAAAAACACATATCTTAGTTACCTAAATCTAGACATTTTTAATATTGCAAAACAACGTCCAGAAAATAAGTTTGGTATACTGATAATTTTAAATTTAATGAAAATATGTGGATACTTTAACCTACCTACCAAACGTAACCTAAATGATAAGATATAAATACGTACCTATATATATATATATTGAAAAACGTAATAAATATTAAATAAACGTATTCTTAAAATGACTAAAAACGGTCATCGTACAGAGGCTTACAGGCATATCTTTTGCCCGGAGGGGGGGGTGGGGTAGAGAATTAGTTTAGTAAACGAGTATAATACAGTTACCTTCGTTCGACCCGAAATCTTTCGACGATGGAAAAACTTTGACGGGTATTATATTATCGTAATAATATTACGACGTGTGCGCATGTATAACGTGCGGTGTCAGTGTCACATATAACTGTATTATACATGGCCGTTGTTGGTACTTGGACGTTGATGAACGATGAGCCCTCGTTGTCCACCTATAAAGCCTTGGAATTATAAAATATAATATTATTATAATAATATATTATGTGACTTTCTGAAAATATCGATTCCGCATTAATTCAAAGTAGTCACCCGCCAGACATCGCCACACCGCCGCTGTTGTGCTGCGCGTCAATATGCTATTTACAGTGTGGAACATTATTATTTACCCATCCAAAGCGAAGCATAAATTTTATTTAACAGTGTCGCGTTCCATGACATTACATAATAATATAATATAATATTGCATTGCATCACACCGTTACCTGACCGTGTTTTGCGCAGGTTAGTGCGTACACGTTGGTGGCCATCAGCGTCGACAGGTACATAGCAATTATGTGGCCACTGAAACCTAGGGCCAGCAGACATCATGCCAAGTACATAATAGCATTGGTTTGGACGGTGGCAGTAATCACAGCGTTTCCTATTCCGCTCGTCACTACGTTGGATCAACCGTCGTATTGGCATCAGGTAACTGCCGTTTAAAACGCGATTGTTTCCCATCACACACACACACACACACACACACACACACACACACACACACACCGAGTAACGGTACGATGATATTATTATAAATGATATTATCAACATAAACATTACGCGTATATTCTGCAGTATGCCCGATATGAACCCGTTGAAATAAATTTATTAGACTGCTTAAGTAAATATTCGCATTAGTTTGATTCGGTCACTTGAGGATTTTTTATCAAATTCCCGGCATGACGGTGAAATTTATTTAATGGAAATAATAATCACATTTATGTATAAATTATAACGTTCTCCGAGTGTTTAACTTTAATAAAATGAAATAATATTTAACTCGGCTCTTAAACCAAATTGTAAACAATATTTTCACTTTATTCAATTCATAAATAAACAACAAATAAGTTTTTAGTAAGTGAAATTTCAAGTCATCAAATTGCACCGGCTGGATAAAGTTTTATAAAAATAAATTTATTTCAAAAACTTTAATACCTAACTTACCTAGTGTACTTGGCAGACATTTATTTTAGGAATATACATATCGGTTTCACGGTTCTTCATGTGCCAGAATAAAATGTTTCTTCTGGCACAGTTTAACAATAATATCAAAGCTAAAAATATTATGAAATTATTTTTAACTACAAAATAATTTATTCGGTAATTATTACTATAAATTATTACAATGCATCAGTGCTCATTATTAAACATCAAAACTCCAGTCCGACATAAGAATTTGTAACAACAGTACAATTTGAAATGATATACGTACCCGTGTAATATTATTACGTACATGTGTCATAATATTTTGTTTGCTCAATAGAAATGTGGTCTTTACATTTGCAACGAGACGTGGTCAAGTGAGAATGTCCGGCATTTCTACAATGTAGCATTGTTGGTGCTTCAGTACTGCATACCGTTTGCCGTTCTATTATTTACTTATGTTAACATCGGGGTAGTCGTGTGGGGTAAAAGAACTCCAGGTGAGGCACAAAATTCCAGAGATGTTAGGATGGCCAAATCAAAAAGAAAAGTAACAATTTAAAAAATTATAATTCTCAAACATGTCACGTTTTATGATTTTTAATATTTTTTTCCAGATGATAAAAATGATGGTAACTGTGGTCATAGCATTCACAGTTTGTTGGTTGCCATATAATATCCTCTTGGTAAGTGTTCTCTACATTACTTCAATATAGTATTTCGTTTTCACCTACCACTATGTGTGTTAACATATTATAAATAAATATAATTATAAACCTTATTACCGATTTATTATGAAGTTGTATTCACCGACACATGATATACCCCCGAAAGTTACTTTTATAATACTACAACTAATTCATATTATATTAATCCTCAAATGACTGTTTTAATAAAATATATTTTCAATAAACAAAAATGAGTTTTAAAAGACTTTTGAATATACAAAAGTCAAAATATCTTAAAAGGTTATAAAAAGTTAAAGTTTAAAAATATTAGCTAATATAAATGCTTCTCTTGAATGGTCAAAGTATATGCTTTTGGATATGTTTATGACTAATTTATGTCGGTATCTTATTAAAAAGTACTTTTGGTTTTTACTTCAAGTATTATTAGATACTATAATATAATTACACGGAAAAACTTTCTCAGTTTTTTTTTTCAAATAAGCAAGATTGGTAACGGCATAAAGTTAAAGACAATATCGTCAATTACTGATTGTACACGTGATACAGGGCGCAAATATTTTAAGCAATTATCATGAAATCGTCCATTATTCGACGCAGTTACTCAGTAATTGTTAAGTTGCACGTAAGAACAAAATAAAATAAATCCATCTCCTACACTTGTTGTGAATGTTTTATATTATTGTTATAAATTATAATCAATACAAAAAAGGTCAACATTGCAGGGCTTATTTAAATTATTATTGCTTTATACATAATATAGTAAGCGTCTTGTCTTCAAATGTAAATATCAGAAATTTAAAGCATTGACAAATCCTTCGACGGAAAGTTAACCATGAGAAAAACTTTAAATCAATTCCTGATTTTTTTGACATTTTCGCCTTTGAGAGTAGATACTTCAAAAATGTTATAATCATTAATTGTATAGAATTCATTTCGATATAAAATACTTACGAAAGTAGGTACGATCGACTTTTATGAAAATCAACACACAAAGTTTCCAATAACAATGCTTATTTGCATTGGTTCTATGGAAAATACACCTGATTTAAATTAATCGATCTGATTATTTCATTGAATTTTGAAATTCAATCAATCAAAAACTACTATTCTGAAAAATGGCATCTGGTTTGATCAATGAGCTCTATCGAAATTAATTGTATGGATTTTACAGTATAAGTAGCTAACCATATATTACACTTAGCCTTTTATTGATACAGTATGGCCATATGTCGTTGTAAATGTACGTTTGTATGATAATATATTATCAAATCTAAACTTAACTATTAAGTTTATGGCAAACACAACGTACACACATATTTTCTATGTTTATATCCATTTTTCCAAATAAAGTCAGATAATGTTCCTCTGTGTTTAGGGTCGATATGGACATTTTTTCTAACTGATAGTATCGAACTTTGGCATTTTAAGAATAAATCGTTTCTACGGATTTGTGACAAAAACTTTCGATTTTTCATTTTAAAGCTAGTTAATGTACCCACCCCATAGAAAAAAGACTTTTAATGGATAAGCTGATATCAGAAATAAACTGTTTTAGATAAAGTAAATGCTACGTGGAATACATTCATTACTATGCAGTATCGATATGAATTTTTACGGCTAGATTATTTAACACCAACTAATTTATACAAATGTAGTTAAAAGTATAACAACTTATAGGTACAAAAGTATTAAGTAATTACAATTTTATATCTTTTTGTCAGGCAGGAATAAATTAATAAAATTGACCAGATACTCCGGGATTGATTGTTTTTATTCTTAATTGATTAATAATCAGATATATATATATAATTGACATTTATTTGTTAATTGCATAAACTTACAAATTATTCTATCTATAATACAATTAAGTGGTGCACCTAATATTGATTTAATATAAGCTAAATTATTTGAACGTTCTATGCCAACGAGAACAAATTATTACAAACGAAACTTACATACTAATCAACGTACTTGCTGAACAAAAAAAAAAAAATAGCTTAATCCATATTATAGTTTATTATTAGTGATTATGGTTTATTTTATTATCATCATTAACGAATATTCAACGGGACAAAGTTGACAATGTGGTCTCACCACGGTCCTTGACTATAGGTATCTGTTATGGATGTTGATGATCAAACCAGCTTGCAGTGTCAGGGAAAAGCCGAAATCAGCACGTATGATATTTAGTCGTTTAAACTCTAGAGCGTATATGTAAGTCAGTTTGAGTAAATCTTACTACTTCAATGACGAATGAGAGACTGATATCCGATGGCGTGCGCGTAGAACATACTCGCATGATCTATGACGTGTAGGATTTGGTGATAAACGATAACGTAATTGTAGCGGAGCACAGATATATAAAGATATACGTATGCTTATATATCTATGGTAGTAGAGGTATGTTCTAGAATAGATAACGCAGAAACCTGTCTCATGTTTTGTTCAAAACCAAAAATCCTTAAAGAGGCTACCACTGATAAAATTATATTTAATAGCAAATATGCATGATTAAATATGTATACTATTATGCTTGTTTAATAAGAAAAACGTGAGTTCTGGGTTTAAAATTGTGTACACCTAATTTTTACCCACTAGGTACTGTTCCAAAAATAAAATTGTTCTTTAGGGTATAACTTTTCTCTTGGTCTAAATGGGATCTCTAGTTTCATCTATGTTTGAAATAAAGCTTATTGTGCATGAACATAATATTGAAGTTGGTAAGAAGAAAATATTTTTTAGGAGGGATGAACTTTTTTGTAAGTTTAATATATTTATTAAAAAAAAATTTGAGAGCTCAAGAGAAAAAACGAAGATAGTTTTTAAGCAACTTAAATTTCTTAAATACGCTTCTAGATGTATGATGTGGAAAAAAAATCCCTATACTATAATAAAAAATTACACTTTGAGGTTTCCATAATACGTTGGGCGGGCACTGCATATGACACAATGATCAATGAGCGTAAGCACCTATATAATTATATAATTAACGTATTTTTCTAACTTGACTTGTGTCTCTTTTATGTTTGCGTCTTTTTAATTTCTTATTATTAACTACACAGCGTACAGCGCACGATATCTATATTCTTAAACATTTAATTTACATAGAATGCGGAACATATGAAAACATATATAATTTAATAGTTTCATGTTTATCTATTTCACAATATGTTTCATTTTGATTAGTAAGTGAGTGTTATATAATATAATTACGTTACTTAGCATGTTTAAAAGAGTGAGTATCCTTCTAGCGAAGGAATTTTGAAATATTGAGGTATAAATTTGTTTTATTTAAAATAACCAGGCATACTTAATATACAAACAATATTTATATATAGCAGGTATACCTACTGTTGACAATACCAATACGTAAGCTTACCCATATATTGATACAATACATCGTATTATTATATGGAATACATTTTGTCTAAAAACGCCAATACAATAGATAAAATAAATAACCCTAAATATCAAAAATCCGAAAACACTTTTATGAACATCGCATAATTCACGTATTATAATTTAATCCATTTTTCTCGACTAATATTTTATGATATACGTATATGTTTTTCATAAAACTATTTCTTTTTTAAACGAAATAAAAATACTTACCATCAAAATGTAATCTTTACATGAGTATATTGGTAATGGCCTACATCATTGTATTATTTTCAAATACTTAAATATGATATAATGATTTAAATATATCACTACGGTGTCGTCCACTTGTAAACTACTCGATTATATTTTATTTCAAATCCTTTCAGAACAAGCGTTCTACAACACTATGACGTAATATTCTGAACAACATAATATTATATATTCCTGTAATGGTTTTATCGTCCCGACATACTTTATGCATAAACTAGACAATTATAAATTTTTAAAAGGGTCAAGTTAAATAGCAATATGTTTACTTAAGGTAGCTTGATTTTTGATGTCGAGCGAATAATATTGATAGGCACAGAATAATGATAGTTAAATTAAGAAACAAAATTTGACAATTGTTCATGAAACTTGACGACGTGTAGGAAACGTAAAAGTATAAAACTATATAAGTATTTATGTCACCAAAGTTAATGTTAACCACTGAATCATCTGAAAAAAATTTGATAAAATTTGTACAAGTAAACAAATTAAACATTTAATACGTACCTATTGTTTTTGGAATAAAATATTATTAATATCGAACCCATAGCAATAGTTTGGACGTTACATTTTTGGTTGTATGGTCACTAGCTTACAATTATTTTCCTAATTTAATCGTTTTCATAGAAGGGTGAAAAATAAAATAAACAATGAGTCATCGGGAATTCAAATTATTTTTATTATAGTTATTGTCGTTATTGATTTTAATTGCATTTTAGTAAGAATGATAAGGAATACCGGAATACTATAATACAGCAATTAATTCCTAAAATTTTAATTTAATTGAAACTGATAAGTATAAAGGAACATAAATTAAATGGTTCTCTGACAATACCTACTATAGGTTTAGGGTTTTGATATATTTATAATCTAATACCATGTGTTTTATAATAATTTTGAACATTTTAATTACTTTTAACCAAACAAATCAGATCAAAATCTTCTTTACCTTTAACAAACAATTATTATATATTCTTAATGATGCTTAATTAATAACTATGGATATTATAAACTACTTATGTCGATATATTTAGCCCACATGACCTGTGAATTATTATTTGGACTGACTTGCAATTATTAATATTTTAATACTTTATATAGTTACGTTGACTGTGATATAAACCATGTGGCTATACAGAAATATGTGATTAAAAGGTATAATATGTTCTGTAATTTTTTCATCTTATCAGCGGTATTAAAATATATTACTTTTAAAATTTCAAATTCGATACTAATAAAAAATTATCAAAAAATATGAATAACTAAACTTTTTTCTATACGTTTTTGAATTTTGATCCTTAGCATATTATGGTCGTTACTCATTATTACTTATTAGTATTATTGTGTTAAATAACATAATTTATTTTACAACTACCTATATGTTTTTTTTTCATCTGTGCGTATTTATTTGGGTAGAAAAGGTAGTCCAAAACACAAGTGATAATCCGAAAAATTACTTTTTACAAACGTTCTTTAAGTTTAAACTACAGTGAAATATGTTAACTTTTATTTTTTATTTATTAATATAATATTTTCAATACCCCAAGAATTTTTACAATGTTAATTTATAGTTGGTATAAGAATTTAATACTGCGTTATATTATAATGTATACAGATCAATATATTGTTCACGGTTATTAGATAATATTATGCAGTATAACAGGGAAATCAGAGGAATAGATAATGATAATTTTTATGAGATTTGTGGATAAGAAATTTTATAAAAATGGAATGGCTATTATTAGAAGTTTGTTGTGAATTTGTTTAAAAGGACGGTATGTAGATAGATTGGAAGGTTTATTAAGGTTTTGAATTGAACCGGAAGTATTGAATGTTGGTAGAGATGTTGTTCGTGTTAGCATATGACGACGTATGGAAACGTGTTGAGTTAAAAGTTTTAGCTGTTTTAGTTTGTCTGTGGTAGTTGTGAATACTGTATTATTTTGTATATTATACTTATACAATCTTTGTGCACCAGAATATTGTAAATGATTTTCGGTGTATTAACGTACCTAAGCTGTTGACTGCAGTAGTTACACATATGGTTAGATGCTTGATACGTGTAGACTGTATAGCTTGGGGTGGAACTATTCGTTTTGCATATAATTTTTCAATGGCCACGGCAGAGTGGAGTAGTATGTTAATATTGAAGATTTCCTGGTTGTTGTCATTAGGAGCCAGTTCGACATGAAACAGTGGTAAAATGCGATGATTCTTTTTGATACTAACCACATGTATGTGGCCAAGCGTCCTATTTCGGCCAGGGTGTCTGTAATATCGCTTAGGATTGTAGAGTTATGGAGGTTTATAATTACTACCTTGTATTGGTGTTTGCAGTGCAACTGAAAGGAGTAAAGTTCTGCATCGGTATGGCTTAAGTAATCAATTATAATATACCGTATAGCCCAGGGATGGTCAACCCAAATAATCTGGCGGGCCACTTTGTAAATAAATTACAATCCTGCGGTCCACATATAGGGTTGCCAAAAAAGAGTTATCAGCCAAAATATTAACATAATCTCATATTTTTATATTTTTTTATTCAAAACTAGGACACATATAAAATTATAAAAGTATTTATAAAAAATTAAAATATAATATATAAAATTAATAATAAAAGTATTTAATACAAAAAAAGAATAGATAGAATATTCTATCGGCGCAAAAATAATTTTTTTTTGTAAATATTTGATAAATTTCACGGGCCGCAAAACTTTCCAAGGCGGGCCGCGGGTTGGCCATCCCTGATATAACCAGATTTTTGGGTCGGACTATTAGAAAATATGGTGTGGATTTAAATGAAACATTGTTATTATACCTGTGAGTGAGCTAATAGGATATGATATTAGTTTAAGGTAGTTGCTCACAATGAACTATGTTATATCAGGTAGGAATACCTAGGTTTCAGTATCGCTTCTGCATTGACCAGTGCCGCGTAGCGATTTGGCGAAATAAATTACTTGATTTTTCCCCTTCTTATCAAGATGTACTGGATGGCGAGGACAAATGCCGTTTTGATTTATTTGTATAAGGCCGATCGAGGAGGTGACAAATTATTTGGCAGCCCGATGCACGATATAGTGTAGATAAGTTATGTAACATTTGCAATAACGAAGCGCGATTAGCACACGTATGCCCGTGGCGGCAGTTGGCACTGTACTAATGTGCTAACTTAAGTTACTATTGTATTTTTTGTTATTATTTTTCGTATATAAAATAAATGATTTTCTGTTTTAGGATTTTAACGTTTAATACAATATTAAATTGTCCAAGTTCAATCGATATCTAAAACTTTTTAACTACTATGACAATTTTCTTACGAACATTCAACAACACTTATGTTCTAACTTTGCTCAAAATTGATTTCGAATGTAATGATTTCTCATTGCTTTTGAACTTACAACGATAATGAAATTACCACACATCCGTGATCTATGCAGGGTGCATAGATATGCATATGCATCATATTCTTTTTAGTTTGTACCCACTCTAGTTTTATGCCCAACAAGGGACGTAAATGATAAAGGACGGATAAAATGTTTCATTTTTCTTCTTACACGTTGAAACAAATAGTTTGCAGAAATTCACAATATATTGGTACATTTTCTTAAACTATAAAAGTTAATTTTTTCGAATGTTTTAGTAATTTTTAATATATGCTTTGAGTAATTTTGAAGAAAAATGACCAAGATAATAGCAGTAATAGTTATAGTCTTCACGAAAAGAAATTTGTTTTAAGTGTGATAAATTAAAAACAAAAGTGCACTTTTTACATGGCATACAAAAATAACGTGTTTTCAGCTAACGACATAATATTAGGGATTGTAGGTTCAATAAAAAATTATGCTCGTTACTCCCTTGTTATTATTTTAATATGTAAGTGTGTATTTAAAGAAGCGATTTTCTTATCTTATAGAAGATTGAATAGCTCTTCTTTGATGAACGCAAACCTTTTGGACATTTTGTCACGTCCTTATTACAAAAAACTTAGATAAGAGAAGCGAATAAACCCTAAATACTTTTTATAGCGAGCTGATTATTTTTATAATGCGTATTGATGACTATATAGCCAATACATTTAAGTGTTTCACACTTTTACAAGAGTATACTCTTGACTATAAGTTTTCACATAGTTTTTAAAGAATTTTGAAACATTCGCCATTATTACTGCACAGTATTGTTTTCACTTTTTGTCAAAACTTTGACTTTTGTATTCTTTAATTTGCTTCTCTAGTTACGAAATGGAATACATCAAATGCGGATTCTTCCACGATTTTATTTCATTTGATCTCGGTGCATTTGCATAAATGCAAATTGTTTATAAAATATTTATTTTATTATATGTATTTTAATGATTTTGGTTGAGCGAAAAACCGTACGTTTAACAGTTTACTCTTTGAACCTAGAAAACAAAAATAATGGTATCAGAAAGTAACAGTAAGTTACTATTAGATGTTTTGAATAAATAGCTATGTATGACTTTATAAGTTTTAAATTAAAATAATAAAATTGATTTTGTAAATATACAATAAAGAGCCCTTTGTAATTTATAAATTACATTTTTTTTTCAATATTTTGTAAATTTTTGGAAAAAGTTAAATTAGTTTGATATGTAATTGAAATCATATTTATATTCACATTTTAATAACTACAAGTTATTATTACTGATTTAGTGTTTAAAATAATTAAAAACCATTTAACTATGGTTGAAATAATGTAAAATTATATTGTAATATAAGTGTATAAACGAATATTGAAATAAAAATATTTCAAATCCTGACCATGCGTGGCAATGAACTTATAGGTATATTTGGTTCTTAATATTATTGATGCACTCCCTACACCCGATTTACATATAAGTTAAACAATATATTATACACTTACACTCAACTTCTGTGGATGATTATGGAAACGACCTTATCAATGCCTATTTTTAACTGCATTTTATTAGTTGATTTCTCAACATACTAATAACTAATAAATGTATAATAATAATTATCGAAAACTATTTTTTTATGATTTATTACTTATTAGTACACCTATAATTTCAATAACAGTACATCATATTATTTTTCTATTGAAATTAGTTTTATAATTATATAGTTAAATCCCTTTTTGTTGTCATTGTATGGCTGTATTATCAAATATCAGGCCCCCAAGGTCTATAATAATAAATTTATAGCTTAGAATGCTTAAAATGTATACTTTTTTATTCGTCAACGATGCTGATTTATTCGTATAGAATCTACACTGTAGATTATAAGCTTTTTGTTGAGAATCATTGATACGCTATTATCAATGGTCTCCATCGCGGTGTCCGTTTCAACTTACCAACTAGCAAACTGTCGACACCGTCCTCCTCGTCTTTGTACACCGGTATTATTTTATTACTATCTACAAAAGTTACATACCCTATATACTTCAGGTACTGAGGTATTACAGCTATTACGATTGAAATGTAAAAAAATAAATTTTACATAGATAACAGTTTTGTTTTTAAATCCCTGGATTAGTATAATGTATGAATGAATGTATAAATTTAAAAGTATTGCAATTAAAACGTGATCACTGAATAAAACATTAAGTACTGCATGGAATATAATTATTTTCTGTTACCAAATATTGTTGTACACGCCATGTAAGTAATTATTCGTTAGCCATAGACATAAAGACAACTTATTAAAATCAATATTTTTTTGCATATAACACTTATATTTCTATACCGACAAGTATTTGAAATGAATCAATTATGCGTCTTTCAAGTAATTTGTAATATTAGTATGTATTTTAAAACAAAAAATTATCTATAATTTTCTAAATCGAAGTCATATGTGATGTGAGACATTTCGACCTATGAATCAAGTTCGAGCGTATATGATCTATACAACTACCAAATTTGATGTATAACATGACCTTCGGGCTTTGCATAAAATTAAAATGTATACACGTGACTAATTGGATAGCCAGGTGTAACTATGTAAGACGGTGACCGGGTGACCTACATGATAATGTATAACTAGCTTGATAATATATTTTTTATCAATGACTAAAATACAATATGTACTCAAACTTTACAGATAATTCTTATAATTATTGAACTATTCATGGACAGCCTTTTTGTCCGAGTTTTCATTTAATATATTGTACTCAGCTCATTATTTACTGAGAACTAAAATTATTGTTATTAACCGGTTACTAAAGTCATGTATGGTAGTATGATATAATCAGGTCCTACCAGCAAGTGTGACGTGTGTATATTAAATTGTTACCTATAGTAAAAATTGTTTTCAATTTTAAACTGATCGAATACTATTTATATAATAATAATAAGTGTATTGCGCACATAAGGATTTGTATAGTTTTATTGAAGATACATATGTATAATGATATATATTGTATATCATTGTATATATGAGTAAATTACCATATAATATTGATCCAGCTTTATCAATAGTTCAAAATTCTTTAATAATAATAAATAATAACAATTTTACGATACACTATTGAAATTTGAAAATATTAGTAATTCTACATGAGGTTAATCTAATATAAATTACAGGTATACTTCATATTAAATTGAGTAGGTACAAAAATTTAAACGCGCACTTCGGAGCTCAATCGTTATGTAAGACCGTAAAAATAGGTACTGTATATCTATAATCTAACCTGTACGCACCTATTAAATAATAATATTAAAAATTTATATAGGACCATTTTTAACTAACTGCATTTTTTTCACACACCTAATGAATTAAATATCGATTAACCATGCTTAGCAATCGTATTGAATCTGCTAGGTTTTACTTCATAGGTAAAAGCGTTTCTTTATTGTTTTAGATCTGCCACGCATGTCTTTGTACCACGTTTCATTCGGGCAAATTGACATAATTAACCATATCATCCGGGTGAACTTTGTGGTATCATTTGGGAAAACTAAAAGACATAACTTATTGCACAGATATAGAACTATATATTATAAATATAAAGTAATATAATTTAACCTAACTTCAAATAGTTGAAAATGCATTACTTCAATTACGAAATATTAAATTAAGAACACTAACAAATTGTATATTATGATAAATGTGTACGTATAAAATTATAGTTGTTCGGTAAATAATAATAATAATAATTGTGTACATATAATATATTGTCTGTACAACCTGATGGCTTTATATATATATAAACCATTGCTTCTATTTTTACATCTAGTGCATAATAATTACATATTATTATTTATTATAACAAAAAACTTTCCTAATTATATTATGTAGGTACTCCGCCATATACCTTATTATCAATCTGGGATTGTTCAAGCTTCACCATATTTCTTATTTAACTTGTACATGCGAGCTATATATATATATATATATATATATATATATATATATATATATATATACATATATATCTAATTTTTACACTATATACAGTCTCCACTAGTACCCTCTTATCATTAGTCCACTTTCTATTATATAGTTTCCTCTTAAGATTAAAACCACACGTAAGCACTCTCGCTTTTCTTAACTCATCTCAAGCTATTTTTTTCCGCAATGTCATACTGTTTTACCGACCTCTGTTACTAACCGCACTACATATAAACACGTAAGAAGCCCTCACCATAAACACATTATTGTTTTTAAAACTTTTGCGATTTTATTCTACCAGAAGTGTTAAGACAATTATACTTATAGTAACATATAATAAGAATTAAGATAATAATATTATATATATATATATATATACTATATATTGCTAGGTAAGGGTAAGAGAAAATCAAGATTTCAAACCCAAATGAAACATAACCTATACATAATCCATTATGAATTAAAAATCAAGATCACTGTAATTTTTGAGTAAAACTGCTAAATGACTATGATTGACCTAAATTGTTTGAAATTAATTTATTCGTCCTTATAAATAAGTTGAATTTGATTAAAAGTAGGTACCAATGATTTGATTTTCTGAAAATAGAAAAAAAATATTTCATAGAATAAATTCTTTATACTTTTACCAAAAGTATGAATTTTATTTTATCAAAACATTCATAACAGAAATAAAAAGCCTCAAAATTCAACAGGGGATCTAAAAATCGGCTATACAATAAATTAATATACAATACTAACATTATAAAACCAATAATACGTAGAAAAAAAAAATTGTGATTTAAAGAAGCGATCTTCTTAAAGGAGCTTTTTAGGTCGGATAAGATATAGCGGTGAATGGATCGTGAATTATATTGCTATATACTTTCAATTTAAAGTCAATGTGCTAATGTTCATTTCTCTCGAAAAAAACGATTCTCAATGAAAGAGGTTGGATTTTCAATTTATATTTCTAAATATTTTTTTTATGGTAGCAGAACCAAATTTCTTAGTAAGGTATGAATTAAACTTTTAATGTTCTAACTTTTACGAAAAATGTTTATAAATTTTGAAATGTCTGTTAAATTCTAATATATGTACTTTATAATTTTTTGTAGAATAACTTAATTTCGTATAATCAAAATTTGTTAAAATATCCTATTTAGTCAAATTTTTGTTTTTTAG
The DNA here is from genome assembly GCA_025469195.1 of Chaitophorus viminalis. NCBI lineage: Eukaryota > Metazoa > Arthropoda > Insecta > Hemiptera > Aphididae > Chaitophorus > Chaitophorus viminalis. The sequence continues at coordinate 26,181 of JAIPRK010001146.1, forward strand.
CAATTATAAATCCCTCTGCAATTTTCGGTGAATATTTTTTACCTAAGAAAATCTTATAAAAAATCTTGAATTCATAAATAGACATTTTCAATTTAAACCCTAGGTAACAGAAAAGTACATGACAAAATAATAAGAAGACAAAGTTCGTATCTCGATCTCGGTTAAAAGTTTTTTGAATTTTCTTTACAACTTTTCTCAATTATTCGGAAAACTATAGAGAAATTAAAAATAAAAACACTCTTTCCCGCCCAAAGTTTTAACTAGACACCTGAAGTACCTACCTACTTATGATTTTCTATGATTTTGATGGTCTGAGCAATCTTTTTTGGGTCTATTCAAAAACTCATACGAATCGGAAAAGCCCTCAAGTCCAAATCGTGTACACAGGCGCAAAAAATTAAAATATTATAAAATAACGCACCCTGATAAAATCAATACATCCTTGTTTCACAATTTAAGCAATAATTGTGTAACATATAAATTTATATTGCTTTAATATTTTCATTTGATTTACCTATGTGAGCATTGTAAATAGTTCAAGTTTAAAGCTTTAAATGCATGATGAAGCCGTTGAAATAATTACAAACTTGGATATTTCTTATAAGTAAAGTACTACATACTTTTACTAGACCTAGGCTATTTAGGTATACTATATTATAATGTTAATTACAATTTACAAATTTGAATTATGCATTACAATATCTTATCATAAAGCAGTCTATAGCAAATGTTTGTAAAGTTGTTACAGACAAAAATGTGAAAATATCAATGGTTCTTCTTCTTTTGACTTTGAAGTCTGAGTTATTTGATAATTCTATTATGGCCGATGGATAATGTTACATATTTACAAGTATGAAACTAGATATGGCTACATTATTGTGATATGCAAGCCAACTATTACAGAGCTACAGAAAACATAATACACATTCAACATTATGACATACTAAAATTAGTATCCAAAATGAGAGATAATTGGTATATATATTTTAAACATTGTCAGAGTGTTGACAGAGAGCCGTATCTCCCCTCGTGTTCTTATACTAAGAAAAACTATTACCACTTTATATTATAGTCAAACCAATTTTGTACAGATCGTATTAACGAAATAATAACAAATTAAACAATGAATTAATTCGTAAGAATCGTTCTGTAATATAATATTTGAACATTAAATTAATATATTGTAAAAACCGAATACCTTCAGTGGTCCGAGTGTGTAAGAATATGTAATTATGTTTTCACAATTCAAGAATTGCTAAGAAAATTCAACGATAATTATATGATTTATAGTTGTTTTTAATTACCTATTATAAATTTTTTGTAGAATTAATTAGTTTGCACTAAATAAGCCATTCAATGTATAGGCAATATCTATGTAGAATGTATAAACCATTTGCTACATACTTTTGATAATCCTAACCTCATATTACGGTTAGCAAAAACCAATACAAACATAAAATTTCAAAATGAGTAAACCCCTAACGTCACTAGAAATCGAAATTCATCCAGATCAAACTGAACCGCTTGAAGATCAGTCTTGGAAAAATATACGTCTTCCGGAATAAAATATTAATACATTTTCGTTTTGATTGGAAAAACATACAAAGAGTAACCTATTAGATATGGTATCACTATAATCATAGTAATGTATATTTTTGATATACTTGAATAATACCCTTTTTTTGTTACTATCCAGATTTTCTTGGGTATCCAAGAAATAGTTAACGTATTTTATTACGAATCACGAATTGTTCCCAAAAGATCTTCAAACGATTTAAGAAAAATTATTGCAAATTATTTTTAAATGTAAATAGCATTTAAAAATAATTAATTTACGGACGCTGGTTTTACAATGTGATAAATATTAATAATATAATTATTATTATAGGTTAGGATGTTGTAGAATATTACATTTTATTTTATTTAAGTGCTGTGTGCAAGTGCAGTGCTAGCAAATTCATTTCACCGTCCATTTATTATCATACATAACATTTTTATTGTGTTGGCTATAAACATATTTTTGTTCTATAGGTAAATCATTGTTCACGTTTATATACTTATAAACTTATCTGTATATTTATAAAGAATTTTATGACATTTATTAAAATATATATATGACGTCTCTTTGGTAACTACACATTTTTATGTACAGCGACTATCCTTTGTGATCTAATTTACTTTGATAGTATTTAGCCAGAAAAATAATTTTATTTAAGGCAATATGTTCTTCATTAACGTAAAGTCATTAATTTGATCTTTATCTGTAATCTGTATATTAATTCTTATCATATAATAACTATTATTTCATACATAATATAAAAATATAACAAATTTTTATATCTGCCTTTAACACTTTAAAAATTATACGATTCAACTACACAATTTCGATTATGATTACAGGGCAGTGTTAAGCAATTCGACCCTCGGCTGGAGCATTGTTATTTCGAAAACAAACATAATTTTTATGCTAAATAATTAATAATACTTAATAATTACAATATAAGGTATAATGAATATAGGTACCTCCGTATGATGCCTATAACATAGTACTTTATTTTGCTTACATGCATTTCTTTACACATTTTTTTATGAGTATACCATATTCTCTAGCTATTACCCACCAATTCATTCTTAAATATGATATATGTACTTATGTCTTATAATATATCTTCTTCTTCTTGGCCTTCGTCTTTCCCCCAACTACTTGAGATCGGCTACCTTCTTGTGCTAATAATCGTACTAATATTATCCTAATCGTCCAGTTCTCTCGATCTTCTACCAAGGGGGGTATGACACGGTGTGTTATCTCTCCTCGGATGCACAACTGGATCTTTCACCTACGTTGGTGTGAAATCGCGAAAGAAAAACAAGACACGGTGGCTCGGTCATGGATTCAAACCCGTACCATTGCTAAATTTTCCACTCCTAATTTTACACATATGACACCCCCCCCACGTCTACAACCGTGTCACCACCATCCCCTACGCACACACCATCAGCCTTCATATGATTCTCAATCGAATCCAAACCATCTATTTGTTGGTATTCCTTTTCCTCTTTTTATTCAATGTTAATTTTCATAACTAATCTTACTGCTTTTGTTTCTTCTCGCCTCATCACATGCCTAAACTATCTCAGTCTATTTCTCTCATCTTGTCCACTATCGATACTATACTAGTATACTACCTAGGCCCCCCCCCCATCAACTTCTGAGCCTCTATACTAAATATTTGTCAGGGCCCTTTACACAACTTTCAATTATACAATTTACCATAAATTATTAAAAATCAAGATTAATAAGCATTTTGATAATAATATTATTTTTTTATTTTTTATTTTACAATATTATCTAGTTGAAAGTAAAAACAAGAATTTTTCAATTCATATTTAATAAATTTTACCTTACAAGCTTTGAGCTCAATGAACTTAGTTATGACACTGTTGAAACTAACAATAAATTATATATTTATATACATTATTATAATTTATGATTCATAAAATGTTATTTTATAATATGATTTAATATAAAATAAGTATTTCTATTAAAACTTCTAAAATTGCAAATTATTTTCAACGGGCTCACAGGTTCCTAAAATAGTTGGACCCCTTTATTCTAGATCTTGAGGGGGCCCTGATACTATCTGTCACATATTCGTTCCTAAATTCTGTCATCTCTCGTCACTTCACTCACCCATCTAAACATTCTCATTTCCGCAACGCTCCATTCTACTGTCAACCGCCCAACACTCCGAAGCATATAAGCACATAGTAATTGGTCTCACTACACTACTGTACAATTTACCAATTCACCTTTCAATACCTTGACATAACCCTCCGAAAATGAACGATACACCCCCGAGATAAAAGGTCCAAAATAAACGCCGCCCTTAATCCTACATTAGTATAATATAATACAATAACATATTAATGTACATCTAATATGCGGTTTGTGCGTGTGTGTTTGTGTGCCGCAGATCCTGTGGGACCACGAGCCGTCGCTAAGCACGTGGAGCAGCCTGCCGTACGTGTGGTTCGTGTTCCACTGGCTGGCCATGTCACACACGTGCTACAACCCGCTCATCTACTGCTGGATGAACACACGGTACCGGGCCGGTTTCGCCGCGGTGCTGCGCAATGTGCCCGGCTGCGGCCGGTGCATGGACGGTTACCTGCGGGCCCAGCAGCACCAGTTCCGGCACTACAGCCAAAACGATGCCAGCCACGCGGAGGGCCTGCACCGGATCAACACGTCGTCGTCGTTCGTGTCGGTCAAGTCGCGGCTCAAATCGTTCAACGGTCGGCCCATGACGACGTACGGCCGGAGCTGTCGCAACTGGCACGAGGACACGCTCTAGACTTCGCGACACCGTCCTCCCCCCCCCGCACTCCCTTATCACCCGTCACGTTGGAGCTGCACCGCGTATTGTTACTCTACGACGACGCTCACACATAATAGTATTATAATGTTATATTATATTGTTATTATTGTTTTTGAAGTGTAACTTCCTTACGGAAAATACGACAGAAAAAAATACATATTATCCGCGAGTCACGGTCGGCCGTCATGATACACACATACACCACACACACATACACACACACACACACACATAGGCGGTACTACGGGGGTGGCACAGTAGGCAACTGCCCCTCCTGCGGACTGTACCTGTATTAATATTATATATTCTTTAAATCTCGATTTCCCAACTTTCTTTAAAAAATACATATTTCAATACGAAAGTTGTTGTTGCGAAATTCTTTGAATGCTCCACGAAATACCTATTTTTGTTACTGGCATTTTGTTTTCTATGTCGCATGTTTAACAGTTCTAATGGTATAAATGTTGGTCAAACTGATAGGGCTTATACAAATACTGGTTTTAAAAATTGAAAAGTGTCTACCACCAAATTTAAGATTCACCAAATGTCTAAAGTACATTTAAATTGTGTAACATCCCTCTCAAATTTTCTATATTTAAAACCAATTGATGTATTATTAGATGAAGAAAGAGAAAATACCCGAAGTCTGAAAGAAAAACAAAGGTTAATAAATAGGAAAGTAATTCAAAGTTTAATAGACGTAACACTTTTTTTAGGTATTGGTGGTAAACCATTTCGTGAACATTGTGAGAAAAAATATGATTTTTATAAAGGTCTATTTTTGGGAATAGTTGACTTTTTAAAATAATATGATCCAAAAAACACTTTGAAACAGGACCTACAAATTCTATATATTGTAGTAATTACATACAAAACGATCTCATTGCGTCAACCAATATATAATATATTAATATATAGTTAAAATATTTCCTTGCCACCCCTGCCAACAGGGTCTAGTACCGCCTATGCTTACACACAGAGGCGTAACCAGAAAAATATTTTAGGAGAGGTTTTATATTTTCAATTCTCCCCTAAATAAGTAAATTTCTGGGGAGTCATAAACCGTTAAATCCCACCCCCTGGTTACGCCACTGCATACACAGTAAAATAGGGTAAATAGCGTAATGTCCAATACCACAAGCCGTCAACCACGATGTCATCGTACGTACAGTTCGAGATTCCGGTTGGGAGAACCAATCTTTTTGCAATTTTTTTTTTTTTATTTTTCCGATTGCATTCCGTTTCAACACAAGTCTATGAATTATTATAATGTCTCTGAAAGAAGTTTCACTTCAACCGTGCGTACTCGCAACTCGCTATTTTAATTACTATTATTATTTTAATAATACTACGTGTTACGCGACGTCATACACGTGCATGTTACGATAATATTATAATATTGTTATTGTTATTATTACGGCAACGACAAGGAAATGTTACGCGCACCGTATTATAAACCGCATTGCATATATTATAACGTCGTCGGGCTGTGCGTTATCTCCTGTACCGTATTATTGAAAAACGACGCGCGAGAAGCCAGTGGTGAACAGTTTAATATTGATGGGAGAATTGTTACGTTGCGGGTATTAATCGACGGGGCTGACATCGATTTCTCTCTCTCACACTCTCTCTCACTCTCTCTCTCTCTCTCTCTCTCTCTCTCTCTCTCTCAGATTTTCTATTCCCAGGTGGAGAGAGAGGATTTTAAATTGTCAAAAGACTATATAAGCAAATAATATATTTCTTAAGCAAATAATATATTTCTTAAGCAAATAATATATTTCTTAAGCAAATAATATATTTCTTAAGAAAAAAATTAATTTTGACAAAGTCTTTGTATAAAAAAAATATATATATACAATAAATTACATAATATATTTTAGTACGATTGTATAATTTAATTTAAACGAAATCAACGGTGTTTTTGACGTGGATACAAATCAATTAGGTTGGTATTGATACTTCATTATAATATATTACTATATCTGCAACAATTCTACGACTCACGATCGACCGATATTGTCGATAACTCGTTTCACATTACATGCTGACATGTAGTCTACATAGTAATGTTATAATTTTTTCGGATCAATTTTCACTTGTAAGGTATTATCTCTCCGGTCCACCCCCTTGAAATAATCACTGTGTACGCGTATTGAACGTTCTTCAGTAAATATCCTAACAAAAATGTGATTTTCATTTTCGTCCAGAGTACAACATTCGCAATTATCCCTACCTAACTTATATCACCCGTCACATTAACCTCGATTTCCTGTTTTTTTTCACCCAAAGCGCCCAATGGGTACACGTAGAAGTTAAACTAGAGCACGCAGCCGAAAGATAGGAATAATCGTAAAGCCGCTATTAGACCGTTGCCATTTTATGCCGCGTTTCACGACATTTGCAGAAGCGACGGAAATCGTCTAAAACCTATTAACGCGCGTAGAAATCCTTTGCGGTTCTCGTGCGACGCAGATTGTAGCGGTTTTCTTTCGGTAATATTATGTGTTCTATTATTTTGAAATTGGATTTCTCGGAAAAAATTAAATCAAAATTACGTATACAACGAAAACCTGACAAACTCTCCGTACCTATATATATATTTACGCGCTACCGTTGGCCAAGTAACGCACTCCGCGTTTACCGCGAACTTTCGAAATCCAGACCTACCTATTCCCTAGTAACATTAATCATCATTTTATACAGGATCAGAGGGCATCGCCCATTTGCGACAAAAAAAAATTAATTCATTTTGAGTACAGCCCATTTGCACCAAAATAAAAAAAGTATGTTTTTTCCAACAGCCCATTTGCGCCAAATTTACCTGCGTAAACATTTTAAATTAATCACTTGATTAATTCTTATATTTTAAAGACGTATTTAAAACGTATGTCTATAACGTATAATAAAATTATTTTTATAAGTCTATAGATTTTAAATTTTCGTGACATGTAAATATAATTATATTAGATAATTCGTCATTAATAAATAAAAAATCTTTGTGTTTAGAAGTAATGAAATGTAGATCATCTAAAGCTCGTACAACATAATAAAATTGATATAAAACTTGTTTGTTTATCTTTCGATGCAATAATATACAAAGCTTTAAAATCTATAGACTTATAAAAATAAATTTATTGTACGTTACAGACATACGTTTTAAATACGTTTTTAAAATATAAGAATTAACCAAGTCGTTAATTTAAAATGTTTACGCAGGTAAATTTGGCGTAAATGGGCTATTGGAAAAAATATACCTTTTTTATTTTGGCGCAAATGGAGAACACCGAGACCGGATATTGCAGGATGAAATGTGGGTAGGTCTCCATAAATTTGGATTTTTTTTTACGTCCTTATATATAAGAGTATAAGACACATAATATAACATTTATAATCAAATATAATGTAACATATAACTGTTTGAAGTATATTAAATTATTAATTCTTTGTTTATTATTTTAATATAAATAAATGTTTACAACCATCATATACTCTTGAATAAAATGTTGTCAATGAAATAAAATTTATTGTCAATGAATAAATACCACTAAAAATAGGCTCAAGGCTCCCCCCACACTCCTCGTGAGTCGTGACATTATCTCTTACTATAATATATCATACACGCATGAACTGATAAACATTGCGCAATACCAATAAGATGGATTAAAGCAGTGGCGTATTTAGATAGTTTTAGATCTAAAATTGAAAAAGAATGGTTCAAATGTACAAATTAGATGAACTGAAAAAAACAAAAATGAGTCCCGAAAAATTGATATTTACCACAAGTGTCGGGATTTTTAGGAGAAATCCCCTCATTCCATTAGTACACCTCTGGGTTAAACATTTTGGAAGATTCGTCTATTTTGCGATTGTCTCGAAACTTAAGGGGTAAGGCGGTGATCTTACTAAATGCATCACCATCGACGGCACCGCGATGAAAGTGACTGTATTGATTATAAATATAAATTATGACATTTCAATCATAAGTGCGACTGGAGAGATGCTTGGGAGGCTAATCCCCCCCCTATATTTCTATAACTATTCTTAATAAAAAATAATGAGCTTCAGAACTATTTTTTTTTCATTTTTTATTTGTATGTGTATCAAAATAAAATTTAAATTATATAGAGCTAAGTATATATATATATATATATATATATATATATATATATATATATATTATGTGTGTGTATTTAATATGTATTTGTGTATGTATGTATATGTATGTATTATTAATGTAAATTAAAATATAAACCACTAATTATAAATTATGAAAATTATGTAAGTACCTATACGGGTGTTCGAGAAAAAAATTCATGACGTCTTCTTTTGGGGAAATGGTGAGGGCTATCCCAGAAAAAATTTGAACCTACCTATAATGTCATCGTAATGAGTAGTGATAGACTCCTATAATACAGTTCTTACAAACCGTGTCTGAAGAAAATAAAATAAATAGGAGAGCGAGGTTGTAGCCCAGCGAGTCTTACATAGTTTCTGTTGTCTTGATTTGATATACTTTTAGGAATTTCCACGAAAATGTGCACCTATGATTTCAACTGAAATAACATTAAACTATACTTGTTTCGCACATAAAAGAAATAATAACAAACAAACATTTTCTAATAAATTATTATAAAACTATATACGGCTCAGGGGCTCAGCAAGAAGATCAATAATACCGATTGCAAACAGAAGAATATAACTGATTTATTCTCCATATGGCTTTAGATTTTTTTAATTTTTCCCGGGACCCGCGGTGCCTATATTTTTCATCTGACAGTAAATCATCTCTATTATAAAATGTAAACCAACTAATTTATATTATACTGGTTCTCATTCTCTATCTAATAAGTAGATATTTATCATAACAACGATGGTCGCATTAGCGTATTTCGTAAGCAAATTATAACAACAATCATAAACTGATTAAGTACCTATATATGCATACGGTTCGCCACCCTGTATAAGTGCCATACAGATGACTCATGTTTAATCATAAATCTATATGAAGTTGGTGAGTGACATAATTATTTATTATTATTATATTGACAATATGACATAAAAATATATATAAATCTGATCGAACTGAAAAATGTGAAGCATCACTTTATGAACTCTTCTGGTTTCTGTTTTACTTAGTTACTATGCAAGTATTCCCGCGAAACGAATAAGTACCTATAATGTTATATAGATAATTTGTGCCGACTTGTACGTTTTAATGAAACAGCAAAATTACTTATGTCTTGAAATAACGCAAAACCGTAATATTTAATTTTTTATACAGCACAAACACCTACCTAATGTAAAAAACTACTTATAAATGATTAAAACTAAAAGGTGACTAGATGGGTTTTTTATTCAAAAAGAAAGTCTTACACTCTTGCAGTACATTGTAATTTATAATGACGCGTGAAACCTTCTAGATATTTCGGTAAATAATGTTTTTTAAGCACTTTCACTGTTCCAAGTTTTGAAAAGTAAAAACACATTGTCGGAAAACAAATATTATTATTCCTTCTTTTTTTTCATCTAACAATTTAAGATTAATACATTTTCAGATACATAAGCAGAACTATGGCCTGAGTCTCCTGGGCCTTGGCCCAAGCTAATCGATCTCCATCATTATGTATACTGACTACATGGTGTATACAATATACGTGTAAAAATATATATTAAGAAAAATATTGTTTGAAAATAAGTAAAAAGGTTTAAAATAAATACCGTGATTATTCGTTAGTACAACAGTAATTATTATTATTTAGCGGAAAACATCATAAGAAGTATCTGAACATTAAATTTATTTTTAGATATTTTAAATATGAAACTGTAATAAAACGCAAAAATATTATTTTAGATTCTAAACGGAGTAATGGAATCTATTGTTTTACTCATATTTTGTCATTAGCTATAAGTTATAACTTATTGCCTATATATCTTATACAGTCTCGATCAAAATAATACTTCATATTTTTACATACGAGTACATTATATTGAATTCGATTCGATTTCATTTATTTTATGAACTTTTTTAAAAACAGAAACTTAAATTATTTAATAGGTTAAAGCAAAAGTAGTATTGAGACGATTTTCATACAATACAGTTGCAAATTCACATTGTGAGTATTTTAAAACTAAGCTTTCGACCTGTCATAGAAACTTCAGGGCGATTTGATAATTCCATAAATTGAAAAAATTATGGCAAAAAATATCGACTTCAATAATTGAATATAATTAGAAAAAAATTGTTCCATACAATCGTCGTCAAGTATGTCTTTATAAAAATTCTCTTGATTTGTTAAAATTTTAAAATATTAATAGTATATCACGTTAAAAGTGGTGTATTTTGTTTGAATTTTAGAAATTGGTTATAAAAGATCTACAGAATGCTATAAAAATTAAATAGCCTGAAAGAGATATTTTGAGTTATTATAACTTTTATTTTAACTATTTCCATAAACATTATACATAATACATTTATAACTGAGGGCCAGCGCAAGACTAAATGATTTTCCAGACCAAAATGCCAACTGTCACCTTTTTCATCCAAAAAATTATATATTATGCTCAACTTAAAATAATCAAACTTATATTATTTTAATCTATGGCTAAACAAAATAACGATAATTATCAATACTTAATATTTTCAAAAAATATTATTACTGAAATACTAACAAAAATGTATATAATTTTAAAAAGTAATTTCAGCGCCCTCCTGAGAATGGTATCCTAGGCGACACCTTACCTCACATCGGCCCTGAATAAGATAATACTTTAAAATGTATATAAAAAAATTATACCAAATACAAATATAAATTTAGTACAAATTTAAACAAACAAATACAAAATTAGTTGAAATAAAAAACCACAATTTAAGTACAGAAATGGCCAGGTAACATAAAAGAATGGAGAAGTTTGAACTATGCCTGTTTTGTTAACGAAAAGTTTTAAATGTTGACAATATGTCAATATATGTATATGCGATTTATCAGTAAAATAAATTATCTAAAAAAGCAAAAACTACTCGTCAAACAATCAAAGAAAAATTACAATGCAATTATTTTGTTGGCACACAATCGTAAAACTGTATTGAAATGTGGATGCGTTGCTCATTTGTTTTTTTTTCTTCTAATTTTAGTAATTTTACCATAATTTTACTCAGTCACTGTGTATTTTTGTAAATAAATAAGAGTAGTAAGACTATATTTCAAACATTCACAGCAACGTAGAGGTATACGAGAGTACATATTATACGTAGGTGCCTAACAGAGATGGCTAGAAATACGCAGTTGAGAAAAGTGCCGACACACAGAATATACCCGGGATTTAATACCCGACCACTTAACTATTATATTTACCCAGAGTCCACGGCATCGTCGACCCGGATGAAAAGTAGACGTCAGATGATTTATATGCCGCGTTGCTATACGGCGAGAAAAAAAAAGCCTACGGACGGACGGAGGTGTATGACAAATCGATGCGAGTGGTGGGACGTAACCGTAATATCTTGTCATGCCGAGAACCGTGATACGTGATTTGACTTATTTCCCTGCAGATGTTCCCCCAATGGTTTTCCAACAGCCATTCGACGACGAATCGACACGTCACCATAAGACACAGAAGTGAAATTGCCCATACATAGGCACAATTTATGGAATGTTCAAAAGTAGGCAGTGGGACACCACCGAACACTATGTTAAGGTCAGGCCGTCACCTGCAGGCCAGTATTTAGGGGAGGGCCAGGGTGGGTCATTGCCCCCTGGAGAAACTATTGGGGAGCGCAATGGCGGTAAATCAGTATGAACTTTTTTTATGTATTCATTATTCAGCCACCATAGTAATAACTTTAAAATTATGTAAAATGTTTTTAGATTCTGAACGAAATGATGGAATCTATTGGTTTTATAATAATGTGTGTTTTTTTTATATTTTTTGAAAGGAAACTGAATTGAATGTACCTATATGGTACTTGGGCAAGTTAAAAATCAAACTTTTTCAATACCTTTTAAAAGCGTCGAAAAAACGATAAATAAATTACGGAAATACGGGAAATTTTACAAAAAACCACGTTGTCAAAAACCACAAATGCTCTAACTCAAAAACGAAAAACCGCAAATACTTGAAATTTTCACCAAATGTTTATATTGACGTTTTCTATAAATAGTTAAGTTTTACATATATCCGTATTTCCAAGCTCTCTACCAACGTGCCGTGTAGAAATTCTTGAATTTGCTCTAACATAAGCTAATAATTGTTCCTCAAGTTCTTCACCTAAAGCATCACCTCGTCTTTGTCGTTGATTGTTAACTCTTTTAGAAAATGACCCATAGGTTATAAGATTCCTTTCTAAGTTATAAATAACTTAGGTTTAGACAAAAATGTGAACTATTTATACGTTAAATTAATTAATTAATAGATAAACTTAAAGAAGAACTAAATTTTTTATTAATTATTAATACATTCTAATAGATTACGTTTTTCTGCTATAACTCATACACAAATTACAGTCAAAATTATTCAGCAATCAAAATTATAATTATGTGCGATCATCAACTTAATGATTAGTTATGAAAATATTATATCTAAACAATTCATACGCGTGTCTAAATAAATTAAAAAAATTCAAAGGCCATAAAAATGTGTATTTTTATGTCATAAAAACCGACCAAAAAAACAGAATTCAAATCGCAGGACTCTACGCAAATTTATTGAGTGCTCTCAATTAGCGTTTACACACTGTATAGTATTAAAATTTTTAATAAAACCTGCAGGTGCTGGAGAACCCCTTTATATTTTTTTTATATTTTAAAACATGTAAATACCAACTAAGAATGTAATACATAATTACAACTGTATTTATATTTTTTCAACAGCTAATTTTTTTTTAATTTTTTCTAAATTTCATTTGTTTAAAACTAGTAATAAATAATAATGAAACAATTTTTGATATCTATATAAAATATTTAGACAATTTAAATCAGTAAATCATTCATACAATTATAAATATTACATTTTATTTTAAATTAATTCATTTGAATTGCAACATAAATTAGCTACCTCCTTGGGACGAATAGAAAATTAAAATATTACATTTTGATCACGTAAAACACATAAAGATAGCCCATAGAGTAATTTTCAGTGGGGTGGGAGGGCGAACATTAAACCAAAGGAATTAATGATTCTAAAACCTATTTACCTATAGCATATGGATAGTGTTATAAAAAATACTTTTAAAAAGTGTTTAAGTAATTACTCAATTACTTTTAAAATAAAGTATTTAAAGTACCACATAAATACTTTTCATACAAATTTATTTGAGTACCTATTACTCAAATATTTATGAAATAATCTTCAAATACAAAAATTATAAAAAAAAATGTATTTTTATATTTCATTTAAAAAATTAATTTAAACAAAAATTTGTTTGTTACATTTTATATGAACATTACCTATTCAAAATGTTCATCAGTTATATTAGTTCTTTTTTGATACCTAATAAACAATTTACCTACGATAAGTCAATAATACGAACACAAATGTGTTAAACAAATAAAAACTCATTATTTTCCAGATTAATTGTATTTTTATAGTAAGTAATAATAATAACTAATAAGTAATAACTGATAACCAATATTATAATACAATATTATGAAAATAAAACGGTAATATTATTCTATAGGTAATCAGTAAAATCGATCAACTTGTTTAACTATAAAATTGGTATCGCTGGACGTTAAATCAGGAAAGAACACTAAATAATAATTAGGTATATTATATTATATAATAATAGGGAATAATTGAGTTTAGAGAACTTTATACCCTCATGTGTTGTCTCCATCTTACGAACGTAGAACGAGACAAATCTGTGTGGATAGAAACGTCCGCCGGTTATATACGCAAACACGTACGGCCACAGTACTTTCAGAATGACAGTGTATTTCCGTATTGGGTATCATGCTACTTCGGTGAAAATTATCATTAAAACCAATATAATATCAAATTCAGTGGCGCCCAGAGAGGTGAACAAGTAATGCAACAGCATGTTCTCTTGAAGGGGTTGGATGCCTAGATCAACGGATGTCATAGATAAATGACTACTTTTGTAACAAATAAGGATATTTTTTGTAGGAAATATATCAACATTATTTACTCAACGCGATCATTATTCATTACTCATAAGAAGTTGCAGTCGCTAAATCTGATGTGAATGTATTACATTATGTTTTTGTAAGAGTAAAAATCAATTTCGCTGTTTCACAATAACACCAATAAATGAATAATCAAATACAACATAAAACTGGAGCAGCAAAGTACCTTACACAAAATAAAAATTTAAGTGCCAATGTATAAAATATACAAAATGTCACTTAATTTTTTATACTAGCTATAAATGGAAACAATAAGAAAAATGTTTGTCATTTTTTACCAAAACAAATAAAATAAGTCTTTATGACTCATATTCAATACTTGTAGCACAATTATTTATGACAATATTTAAGGATCTGGAGTTAAAAATAATTTTTTTTCCAAAAATATTGAACAAATTCTCCATTAATATATGTTTAGTTATTTAATTTCAAAATAGACATGTATATAATTGGTATTTTTCCTGGCGAGCTATATTGGCACAAGACATCAATTTTATTGTTTTTAACAATCTCGTCTTATTTTTTTATTGACACAACAAATTGATCAATTAAACACATTCGATATTAATTTAAACAATGACATTTTTTTAACTTAGTCAATATCATCTTGCTTTCATTAATCGTTTTTAGTTGATCCTAGTTTTCATAAAAAAGAAAGCCCTGAATAGTAAATACCTAAAGTGACAAAATCAACTAATAATTACAAGGTATTTCATTTCAATGTAAAAATCAAGATTCATCAGTAATAACCTTTCGGTCTTGTTCAATAAAATTCTTTAAGTAAAATCTACTACCTAATATCTAAATATCATAAAAATAAAATTATGTATCATACAGAGCAAGTCTCTATTAAATACCTACTCAAGTAAATTGATAAATTCATCATTCCAATTAGGTAATATGAAAATATTGTTAACTCCATTATCACAATTAAACACATAAGTATCATCTACCTGATACTAGGAAATAGGAATAAAACATAAAAGTACACTCAATTATTTTTAAGGGCAGAATTTATTTTTTAGATTACAATTTCAATATTTTTACTGTTAAAATATCCAAAAAATTCAATCATCAAAGGAAATTGAGGTCTAAATGGACCTGGATTCAAGAAATCTTTATGTAATCATCATGTCTCTGATTATAAAACTGTCAACTAAAAAATCCTTACAGTATCAAAAACTATTATAATATTTAATTTATAGTAAATTAAAATACAACTTTATTAATTAAAAGATGATAAAATCCATCAGCCCTATAGGTAACTGAAAAAAATAATATCAAAACATTTTAAATTTTATTTAACTACTACCTTATTTAAAAATAATTAGAAATACACAATTAAATAAAATCCATATGGATTTAAAAATAAGTGTAATGTTTATTTAAAATTTATAAGATATTAGACATCAACTTTATTGAACAGATGTAATTAAATATTTTCTATGTATATTTAAGTACACATTTTGAAAGCGGATTTTCCTGCTATACATACATTTAATCTCAAACATTAAATGAATTAGAATTATTGTTATATATTTTTAACAAAAAATAATAATATAAATTAAAATTAAAATCATGAAAATCTCACCGGGCAATATTTATTATTCAAATAAACATTAATATCTGGTAAATCAAAGGTATCACCTTAGGAAAACTCCTAATTCCTTGACAATTGAAAAATTAACAAAATATTAAAACTGATTTTATCTTTAAAATTTTACACAAATAAGAAATAAATTACAGAGAGAAGAAATCAGAAGTTACTGGATTACTGATTTATAAGGTGTTGTAATATAATAAAATCCAACTTTTCAAAGTCCAAATTATACAAAAATTGAATAAAAATAATTCTTCTAATGATATATTTATGATTAAATGCACAAGGAGTAAACTGAAAATATAATTCTATGGATTATAGCATAACATAATTGTTGTAGTTGAAAATTAGTTTTATACCATGATTGTTTATACTTAAGTGTAAACATAGGTAATATAAGTACATATTTATAACAAAAGGCAGAGCAAAACTCATTATATCTAATTAATACTATCAGACTAGCAAATGTTTTCTATATGGCAAATATTATAAAAAAAAAAATTTAAATATCAGCTTGATTGATAAAATTTAATTTTTTTAAATTAAAAATTATTCATAAATATAATTTAACACAATTCAAAAATTATTTGTACATTTTCCAAGAATTAAATAAAACAAATAACAAATAAAGTAATTAAATACATTTTGATTAAAAAATATTTAATTATAACCTAAAAACTTAAAATTAAACTTTCAAAATTTGTTTTTATAGAAATAGTATTTAAGTTTGTTTACTAGATTATAAAAAAAAATAATTTAAATATCAATTTATTATCATTTTACATATTAAAAAAATATCAATCTTTTTCTACTGTAAAATTTAATTTTATTACAAGTTAATTTGGAAAGTACTTCTAAATACTAAATCTTCATAATGTTGAAGTACTTTTACAATACTATGAAATTTGAAGTGGTCATTTGTAATAATATATTCATATAAATATTTATACAACTGGCTTTTTTTATTTATTTATTACTAATATTCTTAATAATAATAAATAATTGCATGTTCAAATAACCCTGATTTTAAATTTAACATAACTTATTTATTAGTTGAGAGTTCATATAAAGAGGCAAAATTAAAATGTATTTCAAACAAATAATACATTATATTTGAATAACAAAAAAATTGCAAACAATATTTTTTAAATTAAAAATTATACATTTCCTTAAAAGATAGAAATAATAAAATTCAAATTATCCTTGTTTTCATAGAATAAAGTAAAACTTTCACAGAAGTTGTAAGTTAAGATTTTTAAGATTAATTTCGATAAAAATAATTAAATGCTTTCGTAAGCAGATGCCATCATAGATGCACCACATAACTTATCCTAGAAAAATAAACATACTCTTATATAATTAGCTATTAAAAATAAAATAAATAAAAATAATGTACAAACCTTGATTGTATTATATAGTGAAGACCAAAATGTATGGTGGGGAATCATATTTATTCCAATTTCATTAAATAGGCAAGCATTAATTACAGATCCACCAACAAAATAAATAAATACAACAACCAAAACAAATGAAAAAAAGTAGGTCCACGATTCTGAGGGATTATTTTCAATTGCATCTTTTAAATTCAATCCACACACTTTACTGGTTTTAAGAATAATTTCCTATAAATAAAAATATAGAACTATGATTAGAAATATCTTACCAATAAGGAAACATAGGAATATAGGTGTACTATCTTTCCAACAAACCAATCCATCTATCTAGTTCAATAATAGGTACTTTAAAAACATAATTGCATTTTCCATGGAATCTACTTTAATTATTGAATCTATTCTTAAATATAATTGATCATGGATCTTGAATCTATTATGTTCCCACTTATTTGAGTGAGTTCCACTAAAATTCATTGAAACAAAAAAAATCATAACATTTTAAGTTACTATCTGTCGAATATATAGCCAAAAATTAATGAAAGAAAATAAATACTATGTAGGCTTCTTAATAAATTAATTTATTATCAAAATATTGATTGAATTATTAGATTGATCAATTCATTAGGAATAAATAGTCTAAATTCCCATGTTGTATAAGTGGTAGAAAGAAACTTAAAACTACCACTAAACCCAATCCATTAGACAAAACATTTTTATAATATTAACTTACATAATGGTTAGTGTTATTTACGAAGCTAGAGATAGATTCATTTCCATTTACAATCGAAGGATCACATGATAAAATTACATCAAACTCACTATAAAAAAAAATAATAATTATAATAAGTAAGTTGGAAGTTAGACTATAGAGGAAACATTTTGACAATAAAATAATTATCAACAAAATAGTCTTACTTGGTATTATTTGTATAAATCAATGTTACTGTATCGCCAATTTCAAATCTAACATCATCATAATAAGCAAGTGGAGTTATATTATTATTTGTAGAATTTATTAATTCAATCTAAAATAAATATTTTAAACACAGATAAAAATTAAATTATCTTAAATTCTATAACCAAACATTGATTAAGTAATAAACATTGATAGTAACAAGAACCTCAAAATATAGTAAAACAATAAAATCCTACTAATAAATATCATTAAGACTTATATTTTCATGTTGAGTAATTTTTCAATACAGAAAAAAAACATCAAATTCTAATCCGTTTGAATAAATTTAACTAATCTATATATACCATTTATCAAATATCTTTTAGATACTTCTGACACAGTTCCACAATATCTGTAAAAACGTACAGTTTGGTAATATTTTTGAACATAAATATAACTGCATACTAATTTCATTTTAAAAGCTTTAGAATCTATCATACAAATACATTATTAGGTATAATCTACTAAAATTTCTTATTAATTAATCACTTAGGAATCATTGTGGAAAATTAGGAAACAGTCTAATATTCATTTATACATAAATTAATATTCATATGTAGGTTTAAAATGAAAATTAAAATGAAAAATCTAATCCTCAAATCTCAACAGTCAAAACACGAATGCCTTAAAAATGCAATTTGCTAAAAATAATGAACAGAAATCCCAACAATGAGAATATTACTTCAACAGATATATAATTATAGTAGAACATGTAGTAAATAGCGTAATATAACTATACACTAATAATACCATTTTAAAATTTAAACTAGACCCTAGATCAAAGAAACATTGTTTAAATATTTCGGAATTTAAAATTTCCATTGATCTTGTTACTTCTCATTATTAAACAAAAAAATAATAATACTAATAATAATCACATAAAATATTACTTACAGCAACTGTCTTCACACCAAGTTCATCAGGACATGGTTGATAATTTAATGTCAAATTAGTACTAATACTTAAAGATATATTAATACCAGCTAGGTTAATATTATTATTGTCAATGCTCACACACACACATGGTGAAGACATCTGACAATAATATTTATCTTTCTTCAAACATACCACAGCTTTTAAACATATTACCAAAAAAAATCCATGAATCAATAATTGTTTGGAATACATCATAATTCTTATGTATGAATTTTCGAAAATATTAAACGAAAAGAAAATGTTTTGTCTAATTTTAATATATATATATAATAATGGTAATAAATGTTATGTAACAATAATATTAAATACTATAATGTCGTTATTGTTGTTACTGAGATATTAAAAGAGACTAACACAGTAACACTGACTGCAAAGACGTACAGAACACTGATTCATGAATTTATTTAAATTCATAAATCATGGTGCATCAATAACAAGCATAATCATTATTGCTCCCACGGATATTTAAAATTTTACATTGTACTAGTGTACGGTGTACCTGTAAATTGTGATTACTGATTAGTGATTACTCTTCGGTATCACCATTGAACTATATAGTTCAACGGGTATCACACACAAAGTGATATATATATCCACCTTGATGACACACAAATAAGTTTTGATAATATTATCTCTGTTATTCTGTGATATCATTCCATATATGATATTTTTCCATATAGTTCTGTGCGTATTTTTCCACAGATTTCTATACTAAATTTCTATACTTGAAACTTCTATACTAGACTTCTATACTTCTATACAATACTAAGTATAGAAGTCTGTGTGTTTTTCTCCTCTGTTGTTATCATGATTTAAAAATATTTAAGTGTTACCGTACGTAAAATAAAAACACATGTACAATATAATAATTTTACAACAAGAATATTGTATTTATAATAATATAATAAACAAAGTATGCTGAAATCGAATTTGAAATTCATACTTAGTAGCAAAGAACAAACATAGCTAACCTAATTTATAAAATGTAGGTATTTATTAAACATACATTTTATTCACTTTACGATATCGGATTCCAACTCTTTGGGGATTTGGTCTTGAACAAAATTTCAGAAACTTTATGATATTTGGGATCATATCCTACTTGATGTGTATTTCCTTCGGCCTGTAAACAACACATAAAAATAGTATATTACTTCATACATATTAATACATACAACTATACTATACAAGCAATTAAATTTATTCAAATGATTAGAAAACATTACCTATCAAATTAAACAATGTAGAAAAACGTCATTTATATTTATCGCTGTAAATTTAATTTAAAAAAATATAAGTTTTTAGAGAAAAAAATATTTTTTAAGATGAAGAATGCATTAAAAAATACCTTACTTTTTTATCAATAACAAATAAAGAAATAATTTAATAAAGAAAAGTTGTAACAAAAAGTTTACATAAAAAGGATGTTAATTAATAAATAACATATGTTGTGTAGGTATTTGTACAGATGGTCAGGTTAAATGAGTAGTAATACAATCTTATATAGTAAAATTTTTAAAAAAATTTTATATACATGTTATAGATAAATGATTAAAAAATTAAAGAATTGAAAAATAGAGAAAACATTGTTTAAAAGTAAAAAATGTAAGTACAGTTTTTACTAAAAATTTAAATTACTAATTTAATTACATAGGTAATAATTTATATTAATATTATGTATTTATGTATGATAATTTATCATTGTACTACACAGTATACATACTATTTATGTTATAATTAATTTACTGCTATAATACTTGCATCCGTCAACTACTATTATATTGTCTAAGACCAAATAACTTTTAGTAGATATTATTAACACATTTGTTGTGCCTGATATTAGCTACAACTCTCACACCAGCATTTTTTAACAGTGCACTTATAAGCTATTTCCAACAACCAGTGTTGAGAAGTAATGTAACATATGTTACCCATAACTGTAATATAGTAACTTTTTTCAATAATATTATTGTACCATAATTATTAATTATTTTTGGGTAACATAAGAATACAACGTTGATTATTTAGAAGTAACTTAGTAGAATAACACGTTTACGTATTACATTTTAATTTCAAAAATATAAAAGAAATATGACATTCTAATAATAGTGACATGGTGTGAATACCATAATAAATATAAAAAGGATAACTTCATGATGTAAATTATTTAATTAATTATTATTTTTTTTTTTTATGACATTTAAATATTATAAAAAAAAATGTCATTGCACTTTAGGGTTAAAAAAAGTAGTATAATGCACTACATATACTTAAATAATTTACAAGTAATTCAACATTGTAAGGTAATAGTTACCTTTTTAATTTTGTAAGTTATGTAACTTAATTATTTTTAAAAAGTAACTAACCCAACACTGCCAAATACTAGGTTTTAAGCTTTAAGAGTCAAGAATCTATCAGTTATAGCCAAAATCAGTTCTATTTAATTAAATATAGTCTAAAAAATTGGTACCGCGAGAAAATACCAATAATCACACACAAATTTCAACTATAAAAATATGTTATTTTTGTCTAATACTTTCATATATAATCCTTTTGGTTTGTTATTTTTCTTTTAAAATAATTTAAAAAAAGAGCTATTTGCAAAATGATTAAAATTTTTAAAATATGCTACCATTGATAATATATTATATAGTATAATATATAATAAATAGTAATACCTTAGATGATTTCACGCAATGAATGTATAAATTATTTTGTATTGGGATATTAGTATTAAAATTTATACTATAAAGTTTAAGCTAATTTTAGATTAATAAATTATATTCTTACATTGAACCAAGCATGTGTAAGGATTTCAACTTCTTCACCAGGTATATTAAGTTCTGGAGCATCAACAAGAGGAACGTTGAAATTAGACATCATATCCAATTTAGAATTAGTATACCTATTAACAGAAATTAATTGTTATTTTAATATATATTATACATAAATGTTATATATAAATATCTCACTTCATTCGTACGTCAGCCCAATATTGTTCTCTTGAATAATTCCAATCTGATATCTTAGGATCATTATCATCATAGCTGTCCAAATCCAAACGTTCTAAATCTTCAACAATTAATTCTGCATCTCCACCTTCTGACCAATCATAAACCAATACTTCTGACCATTTACTAAAAATAAAATAAATGGTATAAAATAAATAAATAAATGTAGAGTATAATACTATAATACCTCATATCCCTTAAATATTTATACTTGAGTTCGTATTCCATGGATTCTAAATACTCAGTGTTCATGGCCTTAGAATTAACTTCATGAGGTAAATTTCTTTGTTTCACAAGGTCCAATAATTTAGATACTGATGCATCTAAATAAACTATCACATGTGGATGCAATAAATCTGGCATTGCGTGTTTGTATAGCACATAATATATCTCACGGACAGTTTTGCTAACATACTTGCATTTATACATTGATTCTAAAAATGCAAAGTCACTATAAGGACTACGCTCAATGATAACACCTTCCCCAGTATTTAACAAGTGTGCTATAGCATCGATATAATGAGCATAACGTAACTTGAATTTGATTAATTGAAATGCAGCTGCACCAAAATGATTAGGGTTCTCAAGAAAATTACGCTCATCAAAACTACGACAGTTAACTGGCAGCTGAGGGTCAAGTTTACGCATGTCATAACCATAATCATTTATGTAGTAAGTATCCATTGTAGCATCAGGCATGAAATGCATGCCTAACAGGTCGGCCAATTGTTTTCCAACTGCTGTCTTACCTGTAGAACACGATATAAATTATGATTTGTTTAGAGTAGGAAATAAAAATTATATTAAAAAAAAAATATTATAATTATAAATTTTATCTTATATTATTACTTAATTTAAAGGTTTGCTGTTTTCAGTGCTGTAATAATGTATACGACACATTATTCCAAACACCAAAGTGTTATGATGACTAAGACGTTAACTGAGTATCAATATTATTATATAAGCATTGTTTCTTTGACCCGTACTTACCGACACCGACTGGTCCATCGAGCACGATCAACTTGGTGTTTTCGTCGAAGCGGGAAGTGGTCTTATCGAACAAACTCCTAAGCAACGTATAGTCGTTTTCTAAGTACGGGAAGGGCGCAGGTTTTTTCGTGACCAGTCCTAGAGACTCTTGCAAGGCTTTGCTGGCGATATGCCGTTTAGACGAGAGCGCGAACGGCACGCGGACAAGAATCCTTTGGATGTTGGTCAACGCCATTTTCATGGTTCGTCCGGCAATCGAATACGGTGGTCAAATTCGAGTGTTTCCGATTTCGTCTTACGGAGGATCGGGTGAAAAATTTTTTTCGATTCCCCGAGTCGTTTATGTACAATATTTAGCACATCTGCACATATGATTAGCGTGTTATCAATTGTAATATTATTGGTGGTGAGAGTGCGCCGCCCGCGTACCATCGTCACCGCCCACCACGACTGAGGTCGTTGAGACGTCACGCAGTGTGCCGTCACCGCCCGTTCCAGAACGGGATACGAATACACATGCCGTCACATTGGCAACCGTGGTTTGAATGTCGAGAACATAGAGCAATATAGAGTAGTAATTACTCTATGGTCGAGAACGTCCTGGTGCACGGCAACCCCGGATAATACAATATTGTATAACGTACAATATTATTGTGTAGTAAAATTTACCGTGTTCGGAATATAGAAGAATCGAGACCTGAGCACATGGACGTCCTTCGCACCGCGGCCGCCGACCGCCAAACCGCTCCACGGACCCACCCCCACCGTTGTGACCCTACCGCCACCTACCGGTTTCCTTATACATAACGTCGGTCGGACCCACACGGCGGCAGTTTTGCGTAATATACCCGTCGGCGGAGGAGCGCGCGTTAGCCGTGTGCCTCTCTCAATGTTATAAATAAAAAAAAATCAAACGCGCAGTTGGCAGTTACCGTTTGGCGTTTTCCCGCGCGGTCAGTACAGTGTCCGACGTCCGTTGCCCGCTCCACGACAGCTGCTGGCATGATGTGCATGGTTTTCGACGCCCGCCTACGACGACGAGTAACAAACGTGACCGAACGCACCGCCGCTTTCAAATCGCATAGAAACAATCGTCGCCTATACGACGACCACGGGAACCGCCGTCCGCAGTTGAAAAAGTTGTTTTACTCCACCGCAGCCATATACACGCGGATACGACCATGCCCCGTGGAAAGCGCAGGTCGCACAAGACCGCTATGGGTAAAACGAAAAATATAATTTTGCACTATTTTAATTATATACCGTTTGTTGCACGAAAAAATAGTGAAAAGTAAACCCTTCTCTCCCCCCCCCCCCCGTGTGTGTGCACTCTGCGCGGTTAACACCGTGGATGGTGCGGTTGTCGCTTTCGGCGTTCGGCCTCGTTATTTTTATTTTTGCAATCGGGTAAACGCCAAACAGAGTACGTCATCATCGCCCGATGTCTAACAGTGTGTCAGTGTCTGGTCTTACCAATATTGTTTTGGAATAGTACTCCCCTTTACCGCTACTACGACTACTAGTAGGGATTATGCTCCGCTAAACGTCCGTCATCATGTGCCTTGTAGCGCCTCAACGTTTTTACTTTTTTCCGGCATGGCCTCATGGGGAACGCCGTGGCATGTCGATTACGTAATTACGCGACATCACCGTTGCCGATAATTTCATGTTTTTTTTTTCTTCACATTAGAAGGACACACGTGGTCCCAGCAGTGGGAGAGATAATATTATTGTTATTATATATGTTTTCTACGGCTTATTATTACGATTACGAATTAACAATTAATATATTTTCGTAATAATGTCGGCGACCCTGAAATCCGACAAAATTCAAGGCTCACATCACATATTTCATTTCCCGAATATTTAACAGGCAGTTATTCCGGGATTTAATTTTAACCAGGTGGTTCGATTGCTCGGAATACTACACAGTAATATTGTGCATGACACAGATGTCTCCGACTCATTTCAATGTCACTTTTTACACATTTTTCATTCCGTTTGCCAATACATTATTTGATTACATATATATATAAATATATATGTGTGTGTTTGAAAATTACACGTATACCAGTAATTGCCAGTAACAACGTGGCATTTGAGTCTTATATATTTTAAAAAACAAAATATTAAAATCTTTGTACATAGCTTGTAATAAATAATTACTAGTGGAGAATGTTGGAAACAAATTGCTGGCTAATATTTACTTGTAAGATGATTATAAAAGGGTTTTGATATTTTATTTCAAAATATTATCAAAAAATAAATAATAATTCTACTTAATTTTAAGATATGTGTCCAATTTAAAATAATATTTTCTTGGTTCAATTAAGTGCCACTTTGAATAATTTTATTAAGATTATTAGATTCTATTCAAATCCTTGTCAATGCTAGAATAAGGTTGTACAGTTTATTAATAAATATGATCTTATTAAATTTTATGATTTGTAATGAGTTAAATAAATATCTAAATTATGATAAGTAAGCAGCCTATTGTTTTCAATATCATCGATAATATCATTGTTGCTTATTTAGTAAAAAATTGTATTTATAAATTAAAGATATTATATTTAATCATTTATACAGAGATTTAAACCTACCTATGTTTAAGTTTTAAACTATTCTACTGCTGAAAATCAGTGAACCCATGAAAATATTATGCCTAAGAAAATCTATTTTGCTTAATTAAATTTGATTCCTATTGTATGTACCTATAAACTTCTATACTATATCTATTCAGATTGTGTGTGTAATCTTTCATAAACATTTTCTGCTCATAGTTCAAAAGGTAGCTATTATTTATTTCATTATGTTCAATCACCATTAAATATTGTATTAATATTTTATTTTAAATCTGTTTTGGGAAATTACTGATTTATAAATAGTATAAATTCAAGTTTAAAATAATATGTTATAGGTACATACATATCTAAAAGAAACAGATATTTATTTGTATTTAAATGAGTTGAAATTTATATATATATTATAGTTTTCACTTATTTACTTTTACTTTTTATATTAACAACACATGACTTATAGTTATTAAAATATGAAGTCATATATTCAGTTGCCTTATTTTTAAATTAAGAAATAAGGATTAATTAGAAAGAAAAAATAATCGATACCTTCTTACCTTGTATTAAATAAGAAATCCAGAAATTATATTGAAAGAAATTGTTATGTAAATAAGTGAAGGTGTATGAAAGTTAAATTTATGTTTGGAGAATGTTACAAACAATAGGAAAAACAACAAATTATATGTGTCATTTTATTGATGAAAAATATTATAAAATCCAACATAATTTTGATTAGGTACATTGGAATTGGAAACCTAGTAATTACCAGTGATGTCATTGTTTTGTTATGAAATGCTATTATAACATCAAATTATTTATCTCTTATCCAATATGTCCACATTATAATAGTGGTACATTTTATAAAAATCAATTATTTCATTTATCAAATCACAAGTATTGATCTTGTTACTAGAAATTCTAATTTATTTATATGATTAAAGCTCTAAATTTAGATTTAATTTATACTCTTTAAAAAAAATATATAATATCTGGCAGCTTCCATGCAGAAAAATTGTCTTGTTTTAGTTGTAAGTTAAACTGTTACATGTTTAGGTACATTGTAGACTTATATAATTAGTTATAATAGTTCACGTAGGTACTAGGTAACAAGTTATAAAATGGAATATAAAAAAAACAAATGTACCAGTAAGAAAAAAATATTTATACATATTATATTTATACTTCTTAGTTACTAATTGTTTATAATAATATGTAATTACATTTTTTAGATGCACTAACTGGAAAAGGTCGTGATTTAGACATGTCAGATGATGATTCGTATAATGATAATGCGAGTGTAATCAGTAATATATCCTGCAGCACATCAAATGAAGAACGATCATGTAAATATTGGAGTATATAATAACTTACGTTAAATTGATTAAATAAAAATATATTCTATAGGTGTTGCTACTGAAGATACTGATGAGTCTCAGAATGATGCATTTGAAGAAAAACTTAGTGATGCAATTGATGGTCTATCACAAAAATCTGCTCAAGGTCGCACCCTAAGTTTTGAAGCTATTTGTAACATATTTTGTAAAAAATACATACCTGATTTTATTTTAAATAAGTATGTTGAAATGTCTTTCATCTATTATTTTATTGCTGAAAAATTTGTTATTATACTTAATTATTTTTATTTATTTCTACAGGCGTATGACAATTGCTGATTCTATTGAGCGTGCCCTTAAAAAAGGTGGCGATAATGAAAAAGCAGCAGCTGCAAATTTAGCCAGTTTATTATGTATACAATTGGGTGCAATAGATATTGCAGAAGATTCCTGTCAAGAACTATTATCTACACTAATGTTCGTTGCTAATGATGAATCTGTTCCTTTATTGGCTCGAGAAAAAGTAATTTATTTATTTATTTTTGTTTTTTAATTGGACCTTTGTTATAGTTATTGTATAAACTTTATTTGAAGTACTTGCCTTCAAACTTAAAATAATATATGTTATACTTACATTTTTGTTTGCAAATTATGTTTTAGTGCTGTTTAGCCATTGCATTACTTACTTTTATTAGTTGCAATGAAGAAATTGATACAGCTATGCAATTAATGCATAATTTGTGGAGCCGTTTATTACATTCAGCTTCTATTCCACCAGCAAAAGCTGTTCTATATTCATCAGCTTTATATTCTTGGTCATTACTATTATCTACGGTATCAATAAGAAACTCTACTATTATTCCGTAAGTAGTTATAGATTAGGAAAACAATTTTTATTCTTGTTTAATATATAAATCTCTAATGTATTAATTTAATTTTTCTTAGTACTTTAGCGGATTTAAGTACTCTTTTAGATTCTACACATTTAGAAGTAAGAATGGTTACGGGGGAATTAATTGCAATTATATTAGAAATGGCTCGAGAATGTGAAGATATGGATGAGTATGAGCCAGATGAAGAATTTATTAATAAATTACGTGACTTAGCTACAGATTCACAAAAGTATAGAGCTAAAAAAGATAGAAAAACTCAAAGGTCAAATTTCAGACAAATTCTTCAATATGTAGAAGTAAGATAAAAATTCTTATTTCTTTTTTTTTTAATTATTATAATATTTTATTTGTACAGTTGGATGAACCTCCTAATATTCAAATACGTTTTGGTCAAGAAATATTAACAATGAACTCGTGGACAAAAAAAAAGCAGTATGATGTCCTATGTCAAGCATTGGGTTCTGGAATGAACATGCATATGACTGAAAATGATCTAGTTAGAGATATATTAAACCTTGGTCCTAAATTATGTCAAACAAAACTTTTAAGTATTAAACAATCAAAACTCGAAAGGGTAAATAACACGGTTAACAAAAAATAGTCTATTTTCCAATGTTTGTTTTTATGTAATATTTGTTTTTTCTCTTTTAGCAACAAATTAATGCTGCCAATTTCAAGGTACGCACAAAAACTAGAGGAAAAGTACGAGATAAAAGAATAGCTTTCATTGAATAGAAACTAGAATGGAGATAATTAATTAAATAATATGCAAACCACTTTATTCATGTGATAAATATTATTGTTAGTTTTTTTAGTTATTATTTATTATTTTTTAGTAATTTCTTAAAATGTACATGTATTGTGTGATATATATGTTTTAATAATCTGGGTTTTTTTTTTTAAACTTAAAACTTACTTAGTGGGACTTTAATATACTTCTTTACTAAAAATTGAATAGTACATAAATATATTCAGTTGTGTTCTTCTTAACATTTTTCTAATACTGTTATAATAACAAACTTGGTGCCTGTTGTACTACTAAATACAATTTGTAACTTTTAACTGCCATTTATTATATTATATTGAGACTGACGAATATAGAAGTAATTGTATAAAAATCTCAATTCAGGATCT
Organism: Chaitophorus viminalis; assembly: GCA_025469195.1. Lineage (NCBI taxonomy): Eukaryota > Metazoa > Arthropoda > Insecta > Hemiptera > Aphididae > Chaitophorus > Chaitophorus viminalis. The sequence continues at coordinate 55,528 of JAIPRK010001146.1, forward strand.
TTTTCTTCAATGATATTTCTGGTTTTCCAACTTAAATAGGTATAATTTTTTTAGTTTCGCTATAAAATAAAATTTCTTAAAGGAAACTTTTAATTAATCTTACTTCATAAAATTTTTTAGTTACAGGCATCTGAATAGTGTGTTACATAGTTTAGTGTTTTATGCATGTATTTATTCTAAATGTATAAAGTAGTAAATATTTGTTTAATGTTATGTATAATTGAAATATTTTTCTTTAATTACATTTTTAAAGAAAAGAAAAAATAGTTGTTTTTATTCAAATAATCATGCCTTTTTCAATAAGATCATATTATTATGCAACTTTTAGAAAGTAATATTGTTATATACATCATTATTAATTATAAAATGTAATTTCTCCATTATATAATCTAGTAATCATTAAATTTTGGACTATGTACAATATTTTATCTTAATGAATATCATTTACAAAAACATTCAAGTAGGTATTACTCTCCTACTCAAAAATTATTTAACATGAATTTCCAAATGCTTTGCACATTAACACAGGTGCTTATCAGAAAATTCTTGTGATTAAAGGGCAAGTAGATTATCTCTGGTAATTAGTCTGGTGACATGTCTGGAAATTAAATTGTAATATTATTGCACATTTTCCCAGCAGAATGAAGTATTTGTATAAATGCTGTTAAATACCTATAAAAATAATAAATTTAAGTGTGGCCAGTGACCGCGAAAAGTACATTAAGTTGCTATATTTTGATATTTGATCATGAACGATTTATGTAAGATATATTTACTGGGACAACCAATGAATGATATAAATTTTAATAAATATTGGTCAAACACCGATATTAGTAATACGTAAGTATGATTATTTTCATTAAACTATGAATATGATAAAAATATGGTAGATTCTTTTTTCTTAAATGGGAAGTATCTACTAAAGTTATATTTTAGGTATTTTATTTAACTAAGCTATCAAGTATTTTAACACATATTCCTACTAACTAAAAGTTTGGTCTATTAATACGTAGTTAATAGATATTTACTTTTTTTCTTTCAATATTAAAAGACTGAATTAATTAATTTTTAATTTATATATCCTTTGGAATTGGATTAAAAGTGTTTTATTAAATGTTTAATTACATTAAATAGCTGAACAATTATAATATTTATTTAGTCTCATTGCCGGATTATTAAGGCCGAGTATATTTTGTTTTACTTAATCTTGTTATTTTTTAAAATATTTATTTTTATTTTAGTTTAATCATTGTGTTTTATATAAAATATTGTTAAATTTATTGTTTTAAACTATTCAAAAATGTAATTTTGTTTGGTCTAAGATAATGAATACTCTAATACTTAAATTAATGATAATAATTCTAGGTGAATGTGTTATTGTAAAATATAAATAAATTTTCTATAAGATTAAAAATATATGTGATAAAATTTTCATGTGATCAGCAACAATTTGGGTATTACACCATTTGAATTATGAAGTTACTATTTTTTACATAGTAGTTTTACTGTTAACCCATACTTTCCTCTTTTGTAGTATTTGGTACATTTTGCTGCAAATTTTATTTTAGACTTCAACACCACTAGGTAAACATAGTTCAGTTTATAAATTATAATACCCATGTTTATTATCTATTCAAGTATTTAGTAATTATATACTGTTTAACTTTTCACCATATTCCTGGCTTTTGCATAGAATTCTACAAAATTTCCCTCTAAGAAAATATTATATGTACAACCCCTCCCCTCAAAAAAAAAAAAATCCTATGTACTCTACTGATTGTAATACTGGATTTCAATGTCTAGTACGTCTTTAAGATTTTGAACGGAGGATGGTATCTATTCGTTTTACAATGTTTTTTAGATTCTGAACGGAATGATGGAATCTATTGATTTTACAATGATGTGTGTTTTTTTTATTTTTTATTTTTGTATCTGTCATCACGTTTTGGGGCAGTAAAAATGCTTCGATTTTCTTAAACAGCAACTTTTCTGAAAGGAAAGTGAATGTAGATGATACTTTGGCAAAGTCAAAAATCTAACTTTTTTAATACTTTTTGAAAAAATCGAAAAAAACGATAAAAAAATTACGAAAAAACAGGAAATTTTACGCAAAACCACGTTTTTACAAACTACATTTTTTTAAAATGCTCCAACTCAAAAACGAAAAACCGCAACAACTTGAAATTTTCACCAAATCTTTATATTGGTGTTCTATATACATGGTTTAGTTTTCAAAGTATTTTGACTTGTAGACAATTTAAATTTTCGATTTTTGTAAAAATTTTTTTTTTAAACATCTATAAAATTTAATTGGCTGGCCGAAAACTCAAAAATTTAATACAAGGTTTATAATAAGCTTAACTTATTCTCACTAGAAAATATCGGAGATGGTTTCACTCAAATTTTTTTCATAAGCCCATAAAGTTCAAATTTGTATAAAATATGTTAAAATCGCGATAATTTGCAAGTTATTTTGTAGTTGAAAATTCATAAAATGTTTCCTGTTTATACTTAAGATTCAAAATTTTAACACTAGGTTATCCATAAGCTCACCTTCAAAAATATATAAAAAAAATTCTACCAGACTTCAGAGGAAAAATGTTATGACTGTTTTAAATTTAAATTTTTACGAAATTGCATTATAATTCAATTTAAATATAAAATACTATATTATTATATAAACATTTTAGACATACATATTAACTCCGTTCAGAATCGTTATTCGTTTACAATGATATCTATCATTGCATTCAAATTTAACAAATCCATTGTAATAATGACCTATCCTATAAACGAGGTACACTCCACCCCCAACTGTACAGCAAAGCGACGCCCACCCGTTCTTCTTTTTTTTTGTATGACCCCTTTTTCAGCCGTAAAAATGCTTCGATTTTCTTAAAAACAACTTTTCTGCAAAGAAAGTAAATGTAGATGGTACTAAAGTAAGTCAAATATCAAACTTTTTCAAAAGCATCGAAAAAAACCAAAAAAAATTACGAAAAATCAGGAAATTTTTACGTAAAACCACGTTTTGACAAAATACAATTTTTTAAAATGTTTCAACTCAAAAACGAAAAACCGCAAATAGGTACTTTAAATTTTCACCAAATCTTTATATTGATATTTTCTATACATGGCTAAGTTTTCAAAATATTTTGACTTATTTAAAGACATAAGTGAGACTAGACACTTTTATTTGGTCAGGCCAATTGAAAAATATAAAAAATATTTCTATTAAAATTATATTTTTATTATATTATAATTTGTTAATTAAAAAAAATATTAAACGATTTTCATTTATAAGTTATATTTTAATATTAAAGAATCTCGATTATGGACGAAATATATTGTAATAAGTGTTATATTATTATTATATTTTTTTTTTTTGGAGGGAGGGGCATAAATTATATGCCCGGGTGTGCCAAATTTTTAAATACGTGTCTGAGTATTATGTAAAACGTACAAATAATGTATGCGTTTACATGTATAAATATATTTTTTATAATGCCTAAATAATTATTAAAATATATAATATATAGGTACATATTTTTAGTCAGTATTAGGTCAGGCCATGGCCTGACCCGTAGTTTCGCCCCTGTATTATAGACAATTTAAATTTTCGAATTTTGTATGTTTTTTTTTTTGAAATATCTAAAATTTATTCGGCTGTCTAAAAACTCTTGAAAATTTAATACAATGTTTATTATAAGTTATACTTATTGTAACTAAAAAATATCGGAGATCGTTTAACTCAAACTTTTTTTATAAGCCCATAAAGTTCAAATTTGTATAAAATGTGTCAAAATCATGCTAATTTGCAAGTTATTTTATAGTTGATAAAAATTCATAAAATTTATTCTGTTTATACTTAAGGTCCAAAATTTAAATACTAGGTTATCCATAAGCTACTCTTCAAAAATCTATAAAACATTTTCTACTGGACTTTAAGAAAAAAATGTTATGACCGGTTGAAATTTAAATTTTTACGAAATTGCATTATATTTCAGTTTAAATATAAAATACATACTATATTATTATATACCCATTTTAGACCAACATATCTCAGTTCAGAATCGTTAAGGTCTATTTACACATTACCGGTTCATAGCCGTTTCATATCCGTTGTCCGTGTCCATTCAGTGTCGTCTATATGAGTACGAACCATTTATATGATTTTTTTATCATTATTATTGGTACACATATTTACCTAGCGTCCTAGCCACAATACCTGATTTTTATTACTTTTTTAAAAATCGTACTATTTTTAATATAGGTAATATTAAATTAAATTAAATATTAAATATTTAACCATATCCGTATCAGTGAAATTCACAAAAACATTGTCTCCGACAAATCTAAAAATACGGAACCGGAAAGTACTGATACTGAACGACCACGGGACGGATATGTGTAAACATTACCATTGCATTACATGTAAACAAATTTGTAACGTCGGACACGGAACGAACAGTACTGATACTGAACGGACACGGATCGGTAATGTGTAAATAGGCCTTTATCCGGTTCTTTTTTTGGTTAAAAACCTTATGTTAATCTCTAGACAATGCTTTTCGCCTTTCCTAGTAAGTACTTAAATAAATCGTTTCATGTACCTAACTCATACTGAGAAACTTCAAAGATGAAACTTTTACTTTGCAGTATTCGCAGTTTTTTCATTTTTAGAGAATTTTTGGTTTTAAGTTTTATTACTTATTTTATAGTTGTACATTACAGTATTATACAGTTAAATAATTTAAATTTAACTTATTTATAATATTATATTAAGATGATAGATGTCTCGATAAATATCGTTGCTTATAGTTTAATCAATGGCATATTTTCAAATTTTTTGTGGCCTTGTGGGGGTCTAAAAGAGTTAAGTAAATTTATATATAAATTAATTTTCTCTGTACTTACAGTGCAAGTCTTTTATTTATATGACTTGAACCTTTTTTTTTCCTTCTGGGGCGGGTCAAGATTCGGTACCTTCCCCCCCCCCCGAAAATATGTTACTGAGTTCCTTGTAATAAATGTATGTACCTATAATCTGATCTTTTTTTTGTAAATTGAGTACTCCAAATAAAATAATACATTTAATAAAACATTGTATAAGGTTTTTTTAAATACCTTTAGTATTTTCACGGCTTAATGCAATTTTTGAGATATTATTAACTAGACACATTTTAGAGCATTTGTCGATGCTTTTTAATATTTAATTCTTGTCCTAATGATGATATTCATATATGACCGCATCCATTGATCCATCATTCCTTTAGTTATCATTTGTGAACACATACATGAACTAAAAATATTCTATGGTATCGGGTTAACTCCGTTGTAAAAAAAAAGAAGAATAAACAATGTTTTAACAAAATTGCTATTAATATGATCCACTAACCTATAAAACGTGAACTTGGGCTACTGCCAAAAATTATTTATAGTAGTACTTATTCTTAACTGTTACTAAGAAAAAAAAAACTGTTTTTGATATGCTTCGCAAAATCATGGCGATGACTTTTGGTATTGGTCATATTTTACACTGGAACGATAGAAATCTACTAGAATTTCCCGAGGATCTTAAACAACACAAAGATCAAGTACATCAGCTTTATATAAAAAATAACTCCATCGAAACACTGGTAAGTATATTTGAACTTAACTATTTATAGTCGATTTGCGTGAGTTCGTTTGTGCCTAATTTTTTATTATTATTATATTATTATATAAGATAACACGCAAGATATACACTTGAAGGGTAATATAATATATAATATACTAAATATATAATATATACAATCAAAATTAACATTAATACCGGAATATAAATTTAAGGATATGTTTAACAGTATTAAAAGAAAATGAATTAAATAATTATAATAAATAAGATTATACATACCTAGTTAGAAGGATTATTAATAGCTAGTACATATTTTAATTTTTTGGAGCAATCATGAAAAAAAATTATAATTAGAAATATCATTACAAGATATTAACATCCGGTTAAATGGGCTATACTTCATGAAATTATTTTATTTATTTTAAATTATAAATTATTAATTGTATATAGGTATATAGAATTACAGACATGCCAGATATTGAACTCGGTGCGATCGAAGTGGTTAGAATAATGTCATTTTTCTATGTTTTTTTTTTTATCTTAGACAACACTTTATTTATTTACCTTTAAACAGTGGCAGGAAAAAACGTAAAAACAGACTTAAGTATAGTTGAACAATTAGCATTCCCAAACATATGAATTTAAAAGTAACCATAATAAAATAAATGGGTACGTTATATAACAGAGAAAAATAAAGAGTAACTCCGTCCCCCTGTGTCTCCCCATAATTCAACCATTGCCTTTAAATACATAAATATAGTACTACAATAATAATACAATAGGTACTTATGGAGCTTATAGAGCCACTTCGACCACTGACTGTGTAATAAACTGTATGCATACTAGTATAGCTAATAAAAAGAAAAAAAGCTGTATATACTTTTTTTTATAGCTGTATGCGAATTATAGTTGTATTTCAGTATTTGTATGTACTTACATTCTTTATTTATTTTTCTCTGTCCTTTTTGTGCATAAACAAATATATATAGCCACGATGGATCAACATAATGGCTAAGCTAACTCATATCTACGTGGGCAATAACAAACTATCAAGTTTCCCCGAAGAACTAAGTCACCTGAAGAATTTGGAAGTACTGTGCGCACCTAGTAACTTAATAACGGACATCCCGCCATCGCTGTCCGCACTCAAGAGACTGACGCAACTCGACTTATCACACAACCGAATAAAAAATGTCCCTCGTGGTACGTAACGACATAGAACAATGGTAATGACTAACAATTTCAGTATTTCAGTTAGTACAGAGGAACAGAGGCTTTCCAAATCGCTATTATATTAATAATATCATACTTCTCAATTATTATACCAAATTCATAGGCCAGATTAGAACAAATGTGTGGAGGGGGAGGTCATCACCCGTTTGAAATTCTAGAGCAATAAAATATCGAAAATGTATTAGAGGTGGTTAAACATTTCGTTTATTTTCACAGAATTATTATCGATGCATATGGTAGTATCCATTCATGCGCGTATACCTATATTGAAGCAATGGAAAAGTAGAAGAATAAGCTACAATTGCATAATATGTAAATCTATTATTATTCTTCGATGTTTTTATTTCTTTGTTCGAGAACTATAATTGACTGCAGGTGGTGAGCATATAAAAATAAATTAGCAATGAAATTAATGATGAAATCACATTTATATAAATTATTAATTATTATTTGTTTCAAACAATGAGATTACGTAAAATTTTCGTTTTAGATTATAACGAGTAGGGTGTATAAATTAATAAATTTAAACTTGTTTTTTTTTTAAAAAAAAAAAGGAAAAAGTCATTTATTGTTGAGACTTTGAGAGTATAATATATACCTACCTAGTTGAATAATGTTTTTTTCAGTTCCGATTTTACCTACATAGATGAATACCTACCGTTTTTATAGTGAATTGACGCTACCAAAATATAGGAAGTCTCTAAATGCATCATTTTTTGGGGGAGTGGTGTTAACTTTTTAAACTTTAAAGTTTACCGTCTCTGGTCTTACCTGCCTAGATAACTCGCATACACGTTTATCGTGTATGTATACATACTCGCGATAGCGAATATTATATCATAAGTATTATACTATTATGATATAATGTTCATCCCGCATTCCCACGTATATTATTACTTATTATATAACCTATTGTTCGCAGAAATTTTCAACATGCGGTCTTTGTGGTTATTGGACTTGTCCCACAATGAAATTGAGATGTTGCCGGAAATCGAACCCGAAGGATTATACTTTGGCGAGATATTGCTACACAACAACAAGCTGGTTTGTGTGCCCGACAACTTGTATCATTTGAAAAACATCGAATATCTATCGCTCACGCACAACAAACTCTTGTACGTACCAGCGGTGGTTTCTAGGACGGAAGCGAAAATCAAAGTGGACCACAACCCTCTTTTGGCCTACGTCCCAATGAACATAAAGTAAATCCTCAACTCTTTATGTATTTTATATCCGTGCATCTGTTTTATTTTTGTTTTTTCTCGTTGCTCTATGTTATAATGTATAGGTATATTTATGTAACATAGGGCAGATAACTGCGGCACTCAAGAATTTCTGGAAGCACACGTGTTACCCAATATAACGCTCAGGTGTGCCGGTCGCGATGTGATCGTATCTCCTAAAATCAAACAAGTGTTTAGTGTTCGATGGAATGCCCACTGCCCCTCATTGAAAGAATTCGCTCTCAGGTCACTGTACGTTTGGAAGACGCCATTTCCCAAGGATCACGTTCCTAAAATGATCAACGATCAATTTGTATCTGGGCCAGCCGCTTCTTGCATGCAATGCTTAAGACCCATGTTCACATACAGTTTTATATGTTTGTACCAACACGGGTGAGATATTTTACTAAACAGTATAAAGTACACTTTATTGCTTTGCTCAATATTATTCCTTGTGCAACAACTATGAAGTTGGCCCGTTTCATTTGTTTGAGTATCTATACGAAACATGGTCCTTCAGTCTTCATTATTTGAGAAGTGTACTTAATGGCTAACACGATATTTAAACAAAATTGTATGGTCACGTTCTATAATTAATTATATATATATAGGTAATAGGTACATTATACAGTATCTATTCAATAAAACAAAATAATATTAATAATATTCACTATAATTAATATTCACTTATGTTACCTATATGTTTATATTTATTTAAAAATTTCGGTCATTGGAATATTTTATCAGTAATTAGCTGATTAATTAATTAGAACGGATTCAACAAATATACTATGGATTATGTTATGTCTAATATGCAAGTTGTATGATTTAAGAAAACATTAATTATTATCATACATTTTTTTTACAGATCACAAAGTCATTTAGATGCCCAATATTTTTGTTCCAAATCGTGCCATGGTGCTTTTAAACAACTATTAAATATTCGTTACCAAAACCAAATCGCTCTACAAGAGTTGGATTTTAAAATTAAACCTTTTGGATTTTTACCAACCTAATAGTTATCTATACTTGTGATTTTATGAAATTTTTATTTTGAATTATTTATAATATGTTCCTTATTTTATAATATTATTCAACTATAGCCTATATAATTAATTGTATTTATATTTATATATTGAGCTAAAAGCTATGCATAATTATAAGTTATCCACTTATTGTTTATGTTTACTATTGAAGTTTGTCCTTTTTAAAGTAAAAACATAATTATATTGTATAAATGTGCAACAACCGTGAAATTATAATGTTACCTAAATTATAGTATTATAAATATATTAATATTTTTCTTTATAAATAATAGCATTGATTATAAATACTAGTATTTATAATCAATGATAATAGTGTAAATAAAACCATTATTATGTATATCATTATTATATTGTTATGATAATATGATATAATTTTCCTAAAAGTAAAATTGTTTCTAAAAATAAATGTTTTTATTCTTAATTAAATAATAATGATTTATTTATGTAACAGGGATGTTTTTGCTGGTAATACTATTACTATTGATTTTAGAATATTCTATAATCAATGCTATTACTATATCTATAAAAAAATTATTTGTTTTTAACTTTTAACTTCAATTTTTATTTTCATTAAAAAATATGAAGCAGTATACAGCTGAAATCACAAAAAAAATTAATAAAAAATACAGATTAAAATTAATAGTGAAATGTTATTTAAATTAAGTTATATTTTAGGTATTATATAATAGTACCTACATAATATTTATTAATTATTTCAACTATTCAACACTCCCCCTCTCGTCATTACGCCCCTGTAGTGGTGATGATGGTTATATTTATATATAACATATTCTGATATTCATATAAGAATGTTTACTAAAAAATGAAAAAGCATATAATAAATATTAAGTATAATTATTAAAATTTATTATTCGGTATTTTAAAATTACTAATTGCATTGTTGTTTCTATTTTCGATGTGTATTCTCGTGTTCCGTGTAAATATATTTACATGAACACAAAATATTATAGCATTTCAAACATTATTTGTTAAAAAAATGGAAAATAACAGTTCATTTATCGTAAAATAACTTGATATTTACTTTTTGATCGTTTTTTAAGTAATAATCAGTGCTCGAATCGGAGGAAACAAATGAAGATGGAGCTCCTCTTCAGGTTTTTTAAATTTTGAGCGCACCCCTTCCAATTATTTTAATTAGGCGAAGCCCCCTACGATTTTGTCGAGTGTAATCACTGTAAGGGACGATAATTTTTTGAATCTTGGAGTCCCTTCTTTTATTTTTCCAATTCCAGCACAGATAATAATTTTATTTCTGTTGCCACCCCACAGAACACCATTTTGTTATTTCTATAAACAAATTGAAAACAAAAAATTACCAAAAGTTAATTTAAAAGACAACGCGTTGAAATACCCAAAAAAGTGTTTATGCTTTTCTACTTCGAATCGTTTCATTTATCTGTGCGAAAACGATTTCATATGAATGCATGGCATTAAAAATATAATTACAGGCCGTTTTTGTTACTTACAGTGGGTGTTGACCAGTTTGCCTCCCACAGTTGTTATCGGGATTATCGGGATTTTTAAAATATACCAGTTGCCTCACATGTTAATATATACACGATTACAATATATAGCCTGTAAAATAGGGGAGGTAAATATACAAATAATAAATAAAATTATTTATAAAAATAATGTAAAATAGTAATTATTTAAAACTAACAAAACATTGCCCCTTTCACTATACACTCGCGTAATATTTTCCATCGTTGTAACTACATCAGTGCTTTTCGTCTACTAAAATGTACCTATCAAAGACGTAGATATACATCGTATCATATAATAATTTCTTACAAAAAATAAAAACTACTAATAAAGATAGGTTTAATAAATGATAATAACTAGCGTATTCCGATAAAGTGTACCTAATATAATTGTCGTTAATATCGTTATAAATCGGCTATCCACTTAGACGCGTCTAAATTTACGTTTTTGTAAAATCCTGCAGGCTTTGCACCTAGTAGTAGGTTATTATTATTAATACAATTTTTATTTTATCCATACTATTTGTATAATATATTATATTTATTATTTATTACAAAATACAATATCATATATGATTGAAAAAAACCAAAATTTGATTTTATCATTTTATACTATTTTACATTATTTTTATAGGTAAATAATTTTATTTATTATTTATATATTTACCTCCCCTATTTTACAGGCTATATATTATAATCGTGTATATATTAACATATGAGGGCAACTGGTACATTTGATTGAGGCCTGAGGAGTGAGGGAAACTGGTACACTTTGCTCTAGGTAATTTGAGGGGAATTGGTATAAAAAAAGTACTTTTGGGGGCAACTGGTACATGCCCCTTACAGTTAAATCTACGAGCTTTTTTATTGAGCGTTGGTTAATTCAATGTTTGTGTACTGTGATTTTTTATCCACTAATATCATATAGTGTGTTAGTTTTAATGTTATGAAAATAATTGGTGCTTTTGTTAATTTATTACCATGATCCATGGTATTTATTTTAGCTAGTTATTAACTAATAATATAAATAATGAGTTTAATAATACCTTTTAAATGTTCGAAATATTGTAAAACTTACTATAAACGTTTTGTTTTCTAATTACACCGTTAGTTTAGAACAATCATATGACTATCGTCTATCAATATAATGTACGCTGCGCCGTGGGAAACGTGCTTCGACGGCAGATACATTAACTCTATAAAGACGTTCAAAAATTAGTAAGAAATTGTATACGTATACTAAATATAACGTGCCTAAATAGTATTTAGAGGTATCTAGGTATCTTATTTTAATCTGATATCGATTGCACGTAATATTGTAAATTGTCGCATTGTATTGTTGCAATCACCCAGACTATCCGATGAAGTGTTTCGATTTGATTACAATATAATATATTATCGTTAAATTAATATACTTTCAACAAAAGCTTTGATTCCCGTTTGAATAATTGATAATGCTGTGAATAATGGTGGATTCGGGCAGTTGAATGCTGAGGTGAAACAAGAAGCAATAAGCACATGTCTTAATAATGTCACTAATGTAAATAATTATTGGAATATTGGATGATAATGAATCTTAAGGCTAAGGAAATGACGTGATGAGTTCGAAATTTTAATAAAATGAAGGGGAAGTATCCCAGTAAGCTCAAAAGCTCTAAAAAATAATACGTGGTTTCGGGAGTGCACCAACATTTACCTTTCGGTCGAAATTTCAAAAATTCAGTGGTCTTTTCATAATTATATATATTATGTCATCAGATTTACTCATGTTGAGGATTATTGTTTAGTAATAAACTAATAAGTTCTTTAGTTAATTATCGTATTCAAATTTAACTCTTTCATTATAATGATCTACTCCATGACCGTGGTGGCGAGGTCCACTCCACCCCTAACCCTATTGTTCTGCACCCCTAATGTACAACAGAGAGAGTCCATGTCCGTTATTTATTTATTTACTTATTTTTATGGATACAATCATGTAAATGTAAGCCACGATGAACATAATATAGATATTTACATCGTGATGACGTGTGATTATTGTATGATGTAAGCATTGTAAGTCAAAATTTAATTTCTAACAGTTGATATATTTTTTTTCAGGTAGGTATCGAATAATATTATTATTGTGGTACGATCTTTCAGCCCCAATTTTTATCAGATAATAATTTAAAAATACCGTAAGGGTGGTCACACTGGAGAAGCATGTTTGTGGAACTTGTAAAATATTTTACACTGTGAAAAGTATAATTATGTAGGTATCATGATTATGTTTTTCGGTTTGTTGCTGTGTTTTGTTAAATATTGTTATCGCATTTTTATTTTTGAAAGCGAACAACAAGTCAGCTATTAAGTTGTTACATTATTTACATATTTATTATTATTACTGTGGTTTACCTATGAGTATAATATATTATTGTTTAACATATTAATGATTTAAACTCTAACCATGCTTATTTATCTGAAGGCTACCAATCTTTTTGATTAAACTGTTAATTCACGTCAATATGATGTCGATTCCGACCAACAATCTTAAATTAGCAGTGGAGATGGCGACAAGAGTAGAATCCGCCTTAGCAAAACGGGTTGGCGATCAACCGGAGGTTTGTGCTACCGTAACTAATTTGTTCTATTCATAAGTGCAAACTTTTTTTAATATGGCATTGTTTTTCACAGGCTCAGTGTGCAACACCACCTCAAGCAACACCACAGTTAAAAACTCAGTTTGAAATTAATGACTTGGCTGACACAGATCGTATACTACTTACTAGCAAATCTATACAGAATGATATTGAAGAATTTTCCGGTGATTTTATATAATTGTTATTTTCTGTTGGCCAACTTTTTAAAACCCCCTGTCTGTATAAAAAATTATAATAATACTGTTGAGTTTATGATATACTTCTTGTACAGGTACGGTTATTGTTACTAGAGGACGGTATTTAACTCCCAAGGAAAAAAATCAAGCATCATCGGAGCGATCATTACATTTACTTATTAAAGGGCCAAAAAAACAAAATTTAGACCGTAAGAATATTTTTAGTTCTTCCTATCCATTTATTGAATGTCTATTTGTATACATTTATATTTATTAATAAATTAGTTGCTATTCAAAAAATTCAATCCCTCATTCAACGAGACAAAGATATGTCTAAACATCCAAATTTAACTTCAGGTCCTTTGATCAATGGTGCTGGTATCGTAAGTATAACATTTTATTTATCAATTTAACTTATAGTTTTTATATCATAACACATATTAGTTAAGATACAATTAATAGATACAATCTAATTTTAAAATACATAGGAAAAAGTCTTGATTGGCTTAGATCATGCACCTCCTGCTTTCGATCTAAGAAACAAAATATTAGGCTTAAATGGAGCCAATCTTCATTATATAATGAATGAAACTGGAGCTGTTGTAACCATGCGAGGACGAGGATCAGGATTCATTGAAGCTAATGGACAGGAATCAGTAGAACCTTTACACCTTTGTGTCGAGTAATTAAATAATTTTGTTGTTTTTAATTTATAAATTACATATAAGAATTTCTATTTATCCATATCATCAATTAATATAGGCATGCAAAAAATGAAGTGCTGCAAAATGGCAGACAATTGGCTTTTAATCTTATTGAAACTATTCAAAATGAATATAGTGCTACCTATGCTTCTAATCATGTAGCACCACCACCCAATGTTGCTCATCAACCAACTAATGTACACATCCAACAACCTCAAGTAATTCATCAAACTATGCAAACCAATAATGGCCAACTACAACAGTTAAATCCAGGTAATTATAATAAATTATTATAGATATTTATAAGTGAAAACTAATTTTTATTGTACTTAATTATATTTACAGGCCAATATCAGACTCTTCAGGTTGCTACACAATCTGGAATGATGACATTACAAGATGGTTCACAAGTAGTGCAGACATCTGTTGCCAATGTTCAAATGCCATTATTTACACAACAAGCTAGTAAGAGTTGTTGAAATAAATGATTTTTAATTTTATGTTATTTTATTTCCCTGGATTTTAACCTATGAATATACAATATAATCATTATAATTTAATATTTTTATTATTAACTATTTTATAAATTACCGAGCAATCAAGTATACAATTAAATGTTTAGCATAAACTTTTATGAGCTATTTTTATTTAATAACATAAATTTACAATGTTGGTATTATTCTTGATTTATTAAAATTATATTAAACTTTATAATTTAGTACCTCAATTAATGGCTGTTCCCCCGCCAGTAATGGGGGGTCACCAACAACAACCACAGTCTGCCCAAAATGCTCAAGGACCAACCCATATAGCTTCTTTGGGTCAACATCAAGCATCAATCATACCTCAATTACAAACACAAGTGGTCAACCAGCAACAACAACACCAACTTCCTTTATCCATAACACCCGTTAGTTATTCAACTATTCAACCCCAACAACAAATTCAGCAACAAACAATACAAACTGTATGTTATCAATTAAATATTTTATTACTATTTATTAAATAATATTTGTTTTCTTAAAATTTAGAAAAGTTTAGAAAATGTTCAACACACGCCATCTGTTACTCATACTACTCCTACTTCACTTGCTAATGGTGTTATTCCACACACTCAGGCATTTATGACTCAAGCTTCACTTCCTATACAAGTAAATATTAGGTTTAAATTAATTTGTACTTTAGTCAACACCATTATTTAATTTTTGTAGTACATTCAAACCTCTAATGGTCAAATAATTGCATATCAACCCCAAGTTCAATCAAATGCATTTCAAATGGCCCAAACTCCTAGTGTTGGTCAAGTTACCCAATTAAGTCAACCTACCAATAATGGATTAATTGGTACTACATATATATTGGGTAATCAAATGGCACAATATCAACAGCCATCTGGTCAACCAGGTCAAGTCATGATTGTACAATATCAACAACCGCCTCCAGCCGAAATCCAGCAACCTGCTATGCAGACTATTCATTTGCAGCAAACACAGTCTGGTCAGTTAATTCCAGCAAATATTCCTAATGGACAGTTGATTGTTCAACAATCGCCAGGGCAACCTGCTCAAATACAAATGATGATGCCTCAGTTAAATCAGTTCCAAAACCTTCAACCTCAAATCATACAGAACTTGCCTGGTCTTCTACAGTCTCAAGTTAGTCAGTCATCAACTCAACAATTATTACTTCAACAGCAAGGAAAAACATTTACTCAACAGACCGGTGCACCTGCTGGGAATCAGTTAATGTCGCTACCTATATCTCATCAGATTTTACAATCTCAAGGTAATGGTATTGTTACAATGACACTTCCACAACATCAGCAGCAACAACAACAAGCATCGAAACCGCAACATCAGTTAATTCAGGCCCAAATGTCTGATAAACAACAGGTTATATATAAACAAGATGATACTCATCAACCAATTATGATACAGCAAGGACAACAGCAGTCCATCCAATATTTTCAACAAAGCAACTTGAGTAACCAATTTCAATATCAACCTATAAAGCGATCATATGAAATGGTTAGATATTTAAATTAAAAAAGAATTAATAGAATATTATAAATAATATTAATAATTTGTGTTTCAGGTTGTATCAGAAAGTGGAGGAATAACTGGAGCTAAAATTATAAGAACCGGTCCATCTACAATCACTGGGCAAGTACATAAATTTATTTAAACTTAATATCATTTTCTACATAATTTTATCACTAATAGTTATTAATTTTAGGAAACAAATTAATCATGTTATTTTTCAGAAGAAGAGGAGATAGTATTTTTATTATTATTTTTTTACTAATTTTATTGCAATTTGTGTACATTTTTTCAACAGTAATGATGGTAATGAGGACAATCAAGTACGCCAACTGACTATTAATGGTATGGTAGCAACTTCAAGTACTGGAAGACGTACACCGCAAGCTAATTTTCAACATCAATTGGCAACAAGTGCCTCAAATATTTCAGGTTAACTATTGTAATGAATTTTAATATTTATTAACTTTATTTTAAAAATGTTCTATTTTCCAGTGTAGCAGCATTTAAACTAATCATGTTATTTTTCAGGTTTTATACAAAGAACTAATAAATTTTTTTAATTCATTTTACAGGGTTTATAAAATACTTGATATTATCATAATAATACATTTTTTGTATGGATATAATTAATAAATAAATGTTATTTTTCAGGTGATCAACGTTCCAAGGAATGCTCAAACTTGAGTAATAAAGGTAAATATATTTAAATAAGATGATTTGATTAAAATAATAACTTTAAATTGTTTTTAAGATGACATTAACAAACAAGTTGATCGAAATAAGCAACAGCGATACCAATTTTATCCAGGTAATAAGAAATCTTTCGAGAGTTATTATAAATTATATTGATGATTGATATGCATTTGTATGTATCATGTTCTTTTTGAACTCTTTACCATAATTACTTTTAATTAATAACATTTAACCTTTTTAATATCTGAAAAATGTAAAATTTAAGTTATAAATAAGTGATTTATAAATTGTTACACCTTATAATAATATATATACATATTTGTGGTGTTTCAGGTCGTGGATATGAACCAGACCAACGATCAGGTACTCCAGTGTCTGAATCAAATCGAACTCAGTCAGTTACATTTACAGTGTTGCCTGATCCCATGAGAAATCAGACCTTCACTCCTGCTCAAGCAGTAGACTTACAACAACAGCAGCAACAACAGCAGCAACAGCAACAGCAGCAGCAACAACAACAACAGCAACAACAGCAACAACAACAACAACAACAACAACAACAACAACAGCAGCAGCAGCAGCAGCAGCAACCTCAAGCAACAATTACTTATCAGACCCAACAACAAATACCATCATATTGGATACAGCAGGGTAATTCCCCTCAGGAAGGAACAATTACTGGTACATCTCCTCCGAAGGAAGGAACTCTGCATTATGTAGATTAATTTATACATAGACCATGTATTTATATTATATGGTTATTTGAGACTATTTTTTTTTACCTTTTTTTATTATTTTAGTTAAATTACATTTTTCCAAGTCTATTTTTTAAAAAATAAATAAAATATAAATTGTAAAAAAACATAGTTTTATTTATGTAACGATTACAAATAACAACAAAACTAAGGGTTTTGAATTAAAAAAGATTGCGGCAAATAGGACAGGTGGATTTGTTACTTGTCACAAACCATTTATACTGAAAAATGAAAAACAAAAAAAATTAAAAATTATTATAATTATTATAAGATTTGTTTTAACATCACATCAAACTAGTTCAGAACTGTTATCCATTTGTACCCAATGAAATAACTGTATTTTAAGTTCTGAACTAGTTCAATATGTTACTAGAATTGTAAAATTATTATACGTACTAAACACGAGCTGTGGAATTTCTTGTGACATGTGCGACAAGCCGACTTAGGCATCTGATAATTAGAATTATGCAGTATGGAATAACATATGCAACACTCTTCAACGCCATCAAACTTCTTTGTTATATTCAACTGCCACAGGGATATACCATCAATAATAGAACCGTTCTGGTGTGAAAAGAAAAGCGCTAGCTGTTTCAACCACACCTTCCACTGAGACATGTTTATCATACTTTTGTCACTGCTGACTCTGATTAAGCCCAACGGATGATTACTGGCCATTTGAATGGTTATGTCGACAGCCATTTCTTCAATCATGTACGACACAACAAGAATACCACGACTTTCATACAAATTCACCTAAAACAATAAACATGAAAGTATCACATTTACGTTATTAAAAACCATATTTCAAAAATACTTACAACAATATTATCAATTTTTTTCGCTTGTTTAATGTCTTGGAACTCTTGGACAATCAAACTCTGAGATACATATTTGGTTGTCAGTTTGTCAATCAAAGTAGACACTTTATGTTCACTGTTCATCCACCATTTGCGTACGACTGCTGGCAATGTATGCAACAAGTTGTAGTATGTCCAACACACTAAATGCCACAGTTTTTTGTTATTCCAATAATCAGATGGTGTGCAGCTAGGTCGCAAGTTGAATAGCTCTTTGATAATTGGATTAACATCATTATTAGCATAGGTTTTAATGATAGATTGAGGCATTAACTTTAATAAATTCTCCATCAAACATGAAATCGAGTTATCATCGCTAAAAAGGTTCTCAAACACATAAGTTTTAAACATCATTGTACAATATAATGCCGTGACATACAAGATAAACTTACCTTAAATGAGAAATATACTTGTATCGTTCTTGAGATTCCAGTTTAGAACACAATTTGAATATTACATTCCATAACAATAAATACACTCTAGTATTTTTGAAATCGACTGTAAATGGTTTAGGTTCAAATGTACTTCCGATTCTAGAAAATAAACATAACTACTTCATATCATTAAAAAACTTATAATTATATTATAAGTATTAAATACAATACTTGATATCTGTTAACATTGTAGCTACAAAGCTTTGAAATTGTTGCATTGGTAATGTGCTGAGTTCAAACGGTACTTGATCAGTTTCAGTGTCAGTTTCTACCAAGACTTTGCGGAGTTCACACAACCTGATTGGTTCAAAAAGGTTAACACATAGTTCATATTATTTATACATTATACAAAAATACCAATAGATAACATGTAAATACATTTTTTTTGTTTTAACAAACCTATCCAAAAGAGTATATGCAGTAATTTCAATAGTATAACATTCTGAATTTATCAAGTTTGAACAGAGGATAAACAAATCTTCTTGGTCCATTTCCTCGAGTTCTAAGTATTTTATGCTATTGCTCAGTGATTTTAACACCAATTCATGAATACAACTATTAAACTCGTTTGATAACTTTATCCAAATTTTCATCAAACAAGAACGTAAAACTTTTGTATCTGATCTAAATACTGTAAGGTTTTCATTGTTCTCTTGAACATGCTTATAAATCTCTTCATGATAAAATTTCATCAGTTTTTCAAATAATGCGCCCAATAAAGCAGTAATGACTCCAACGGGCAAATATGTTTTCTCATCAAAATCTGTTATATTGGTTAGAATCAACATTAAAGATTCTAAACGACTAAATATTATTTTGCTGTATTTTAAAATAATCGAAGCATCATCTGTATAAAGGAAAATTAAGTTTAAAAACTCAATGTTACGTATTGATTCAATAGTTTTCTTCTCTTTCACCAAACATCTAAAATAGAATGTGAAAAACCATGTTAAACACTGAAATAACTGTTTCTTAATAATACTTACTCATCATCATTGATGAGCAATTTTTCTTCAGAATCCAAGACTTTTTGCATTTGAGAAACTGTTTCACTATTATTTTTCTTTTTAAAATGCATGTTCCAAACACATCGCGTATCAGCTAATGAAAGATGATCATATTCTAAGTTACTCATACCACAAAAATTCACAAAAATCTAGAACAAAAAATATTGTATTAAAACCTTTGAGTTTTGTGTGATTAAAAATAGAACCAGTTGTAAGACTTCTAAATTTTTATAATGAATACAAAAACACTTTTTTAAAATATTAAAATACATTTAACCAAGAAGTTAAATTTGGTATTTTACAACATATTTATATGATTTCAACAATAATGAAAGCAGAATATAAAAAACTTATTTCTTAAGTTTAAGTATTAAGTTTTAAAATGATTAATTGAGTTTAAACAATTTTTTTTTTTTAATTTAAATATGATACAATTATATTTCAACCACTATATACAGCAACCGTGGCATTTACTCTACTTGATACTCGTAATCAGCTCAATTGATATAACATGTTAAGTTTATCTTAGTGACTAGCTATGATAGAGTTTCAAGACTTTTGAAGTATGCAATGTATTCATAAAAATTATTTGAAATTTTGAAGTATAGAAAAACATATTTTATAATTTGCAGGTAAAATATTATTATATATTAGTATTTATAATAATCAATGGTACTAAATAAAAAATTAACTGACATTAAATTATTTTGATAACTATTGTTTAAGACGATAATTTTAAGTTTTTTTACCACAATAATGTGTATGAAATCTGGACTATCACTATATTTTAACATTGCAGACTTATATAAAGTAATCAATTCTTCATATGACAATGACAGCATATCCAATGCAAATTCCAATGACTTACTCCAATAGGGTTCATCATTAATTGTTCTAAAATAAAAATGAAAAATGAATTAAAATATGCTCATTTACATTTTTTTGGCACTATTAATAATTTATTTATTAATAATAAGTCACTTACTTCTTAATAATTGCATTTATGATACCAAAAGCTACATGTTTTGATTGAGACTGTAGGAGCACTGCTAAACTAGTTTTAGTATCATCGAAAATACTACTTTTGATTTTACAACAGTATTTTCTCTAAATTACAATTAAAACATATTTTTAAATAATATTTCACCAATCAATTTTTTTTTTTATATATATATATATATATATACGTAATATATTATACTTACATTAGAAAAGTATTTCAATAGGTCTGCAACTGCATTCACATGGCATATGGTATCGGCCATAATACTGAAAAATTCTTCATCTGCATAATCTGTTTGATTGGTTAGTTGTTCAGATTCCGTGAAAAATTTTAAACTTTGTTTTGTAAATACATACATGTGCGAATACAATGCATATACCGTATCAAAGCATTCGCCATTTGTGTCTATATAGTTTTTATTTCCTGTATAGAATAATGATCCATCTACATAAGATGCCAATTCACAACATTTAATTGCCTTTAAGTGATCTGTGCTATTTGCACATTTTAACAACTCAAACATAAATTTAACAGACAAATTATTTTGATTTGTACTTGATAGAAAATCTTCAACAAATTGATCTACTGAACTTTCTACATGTTCTATATCAGCTCCTATAATTTTGACATAATTTGTCACAACCGAACTACACCTTTTTATAACTTCACTGTCATGGGTATCTAACATATTCTTCAACACAAGTTTCCAAGTTTGGCTAAGCTCGTACTGATCTCTGCAATCACCATCTTGTGTATTTTCCAAATAAGTACGAATCAAACATTCCATTGTGTTAAATATAAGATCCAGGTGGGAATTAATAAATAATTTATCGTTTAAATTTTTTTCAAATATTTGTTTCAACATAATAACTAATGAAGAGGTGGGGTTTGTATGAACAGTTTCCAAAAGTAGTTTTGTCCACATCTTGCATACTGTATTTTCTAAAAACCAAAAACAACCTTATAACTAAAAAATCTATATATTTAAAAATCCGAAATTCACCTTTTTGTTTCAAACAATTTATGAGTAAATTTGATTTGCTTTCGTCTACTTCAATAGATATAAACTTCTTTAGCTCATCTTGCATTGGAATAGTCTCCAACCAATTGCAAATCACTAAAGGTAAAGTATTTCCTTCACTAATATACTTCATTATTTCTTTAAGTACTATATCTAACCCAATCTAAAAAATAATAAACAGAACATAAATGTTAAATTAAATGTTAATATATTTTATTACACACGATAATAATAATTACCAGATTTAAATCATTTATCATAATAGATCGTTCTTCTTCATTATCAATTATTTCTAATAATCCAAGAATTACGGATATTGAATTATAAGTTAATACTTTATCATCATTCATCCACGTTTTGACATAATTAACATAAAGCCTAAATGGTGATGATAATATTTCATCATCTGTGACAGGTAATAATTTAGCTAATTTACTATGGACACCATAGTCTTTGTATACTAATAGTACTTGACACATGTGGTTGGCATACATATGTCCTACTTCAAGACATGAAGTTTTATCTAAGTAAAACTTTAAAATATTATTAACAAAATCAGCCAAATCATTTTTATAATCATCATTAAATAATTGTATAGCTGGTTGTAAAACTTCTTCAGTTTCTTCAAATGTAACTCTTAAATTCTTCTTTTTCTTCACTTCAGGACTTCTCAAATG
This sequence comes from Chaitophorus viminalis, assembly GCA_025469195.1. Lineage (NCBI taxonomy): Eukaryota > Metazoa > Arthropoda > Insecta > Hemiptera > Aphididae > Chaitophorus > Chaitophorus viminalis. The sequence continues at coordinate 78,160 of JAIPRK010001146.1, forward strand.
ATTTAAAACAATTAAATGCACTTGTAATTGGCCAAGTATGTTGTCAAAAATGATTTCTTCATCAATACCATTTCCAATTAAAAGATAATTTAGATTATTCCAAATAGTGGTCTTTAAACTGTGAAATGTAATATCATTTCTTAAAAATTCTAGGAATAATGCTAAATGAGATATAATAGGTGGAGTCATTGTTTTTGCTAATTTTCCAGTAAGACCAAACTTGACTAAAATCAAAATCTGTTGAAAATTTAATAAGTTATATTTTATGTTAAATAACACATAAATATACTATAATTTATACAAAATGTTTACTTCAGAAATGACTTCATTACCAAAATCTTCATCTTCACTATTATTTCTCAAAATATAAGTAACAAAATTAAAAAGTGTTTCAATACCAGCTACAAAATTGGTACGGTCAAAACGAGTAGACATTTTTTCTAATCTAAAACATAAACCAATATAAAAAGTAATAGAAAAAAAAAATCATTCAGAAATAATTTTTGCCTTTTACCCTTGTATGATTGAAGTAATACATTTTAAATAGAATTCTGTGATTGATATGGTATTCGTAACTGGACAAACTTTAACTAATTCTAACATATTTTCATATGCTGATGAAATACATCCTTTAGAACAAGACAAAACTTTCCATAGTTTTGGAAGGAAAATTTTTTCAGCATTTGATTGTGACCAAAAGTCAATCAACTAAAAATAAAAGAATACTTTATTAACATAAAATGTATTATTATTATTATTATTATTTATTTTTGTAAGGGAGAATAATTAGGTAGTAGTTTTCAGATCTTAAGCAGAAGTATAATAATACAAACTATAAATAAATATTGTGGAAAGAAGTCTATCTTAGGGCACTATGATAAAAGGCTAATTTAGGGTAGTGCACAAAATAATGAAACATAGTATTAGTGTAATGTTGGTAAGAATATTTAGATGGACTAGTAGAGGTTCAAGGGAGGATAAGATAAGGAATGAATTTATAAAAAGTAGTTAAGGAGTGGCATAAGTTGTGAAAAACATTTAAAAAAATGTTGAGATTGTTTGAACATGTAAGAAGAAATACAGCAAAAATATCATAAAAATTAATATAGAATGATATAGGAAAGCAAAAATTGAAGAAAAGACCCTCAGTGAAAAGGTGAAGGACATACAACTTGTTTCGTTCAATAAAACACAATAACTATTACTTCTGGTTGAGATAAAACAATTAAAATGTTTTTCCAAATCACAAATGATACAGTGACATTATCTTCATCAATATTATCAAACACAGCAAAAGCCACTTTTTTACATTCATCTTGTAGAAATCTTTGTAATTTAGAAAGTATAGAATGTAATAAAGTATACCAGGCTTGTCGAACCTATGGAATAACAACAAAACACTGCTTAATATAAAAATCAATAATATGAAAATATTTCAAAACATACACTGGGTGTTGAATGTTTATTTAATTTCCAATAAGTAGAATTAGATAGCAACATTGATTTCAATTCAATTTCAATATTTTCAATATTTTCAGTAGGAAGTGAATTTAAAAATTTTGCTGTTGCATACAAACTACTAGTAGCAGTTCTTATTTGCATTTCTTTTATCTCATCAGAGTCAACTCTACAAATTAATTAAAAAACCATAATCAGATATATCTAAAACATTTTCATTTTACAATGGTAACTTACTTAGTATTTAATAAAGCTGGATTAGTAATGTTTTCAATTAAATAATTGAAAATTTCTTTTTGACAAAATACAATTACTTCAGTCCTTTTATTTGGTGGAAAAGTATTCTGAAATAATATTGTTTATTATAAACAATTATAAAAAGTCAATATTGATATTAATAACTATTTTTTTGGCAAACCTCAAACATAGATGTTGCAACAGATGCAGTTGGTGGATGCGTGTCAAACTGAGCCACAAACCAATGAGCAAAAAATCTTTTGAGAAATGGAGCTACATTTCTTTGAACACAGCTTAAATATGAACGCATAGCTTTTTGAGCACCTTCACGAATCCGAGGCTCATTATCTTTACACAAATTTACATAGTGATTAATCCATAGAACCGATACTTCTTTAACGGTGTCTACATCTTTAGAATCACATAATGTAACAAATTCTTTTAAAGCCTACAGAATAATAATAATATTAATATAATTTATATGTTTGACCATAATGAGTGCCTAAATCATTAGTTTATTCATAACATACTTTAAGTTTAGTAGTAGAATCTTTTTTATTCATTCTTTTCAAAACTACTTGAAAATCTGGACTGACATTATAATCTAAAATGTCTGCAAATGGAAATTTGAGATTATCTGGGATTGTTGAATATGTTTCAGTAGTACTTAATAACAACTGGGTTCTCGCACTGCTTGATGGCTAAAATAAAATATATTGTCATCAATGACACTGTTCTACTACAAAATGAATTAACTTACTTTAAAATTGTTTTTCACTCTTTGAGCAACCTGCTTTTTCCCCATTATGTATAAATGTAATTTTATTTCTATCTAATAAAACTAAAATACAAAATTGTGTTCAACAAATATTTTTAGAACTCGATAAGAAACAAACTATGAATACTGATCAGATTCAACCATCAATAATATTTTACTATCTATGGGTTTAACACCTAATCCTTAAATATATGTAATTATTGTATTTAATAACTTTATTATAAAAAAGAAAATTTACAATTCACAGATACACATATTAAATATACTACATTTTAGAAGTTTAGATTACACATTGATTACATTGAGATTGAGAATATATACTTAAAGTATATTTTTTTACACACTTATAACATATAGGTTCGTCTGTACGGTCTATTAATTAATAAAATTTAAAAGTAATAAATTAAACACGATTTACACATTACACACATCAGTAACACTTGACATTTTGACAATAACAAAAACTTATCAAGATTAGCAGAAGTTATCAGATACCACTATCAGATAACATTTATTAAGCGCCAAATAATATTTAAATATTAAATAGTACCCTGTATTTTAATAGTATTTTAATATTTAGATGGCAAATACATAAAAAATGCTTTTAAACAATATTTAAAATATTACTCAAATATTTTAAAAGAGAATTTAGAATACTTTTCAAATACTTTTGGACTTTTTTTGTATGTTTTTTGTATGTTCAAATTTAGATTATCATGGATGGTATATAATATTAATTATATTGTATTTTAATATTTTATTCATTAAATAATTGCTTATTAAATTTTAAATATATAATATATTCATACAAATTTATATTTATTACATTATTATATTATTTATAATAATTTATTATTTGTATTTATTACATTCATGTTCATGGAATAAATTATAAAAATTCGGACCCAAGGATCACGCATCTCCATCAGTTGTAACGATCTCTATTTCTGACTTGTACGAGGTCCTAGGTGATCTGACTTCGGCGTTATGTACTCTAATTATTATGGACTCATAAAGTATATATAGCTTACTTAAAAGTAATAATCATATATATGTAAATACATATTTTATTAATTATTAAATTGGACCTTTATGTCATCGACCTTTGGAGTGATCGTCTTGTAGATGAATTATAATTCATCATTAATTATAAATAAAGGCTTACAATAGATGTGTATACGGAACTGGATAAGTACTGTTAATGATCGAGACGAGTGGAGAAGAATTGTTTTGAAAGCCAATAAGGGTCACTATGGCCTGTAGCGCTTACAATTAGTACCACAATACGATATTTAATATTTTTATCAAATATGCCAATAATTCTATAATTATTTTCAATTTAAAGTATTTCTGTATAGTCGTATAGTCCGGTATAGGTGTAGTATTCTTTTTGTTCATTAATCACTATAATCAGTATATGGTTTCATCCAATAATACTTCAACTATTGTCTATTTGGTTTTATCCGTCCTTATAAGACATAAATGATCCTTGATCTTGATACTCACGATTAATACGAGTGGTATGACTTCAGTCTTCAATGTATTCAACATATTCGTGATTATGAATAATTATGACCAAAACGTAAAGTGATGGCTATTGAAGTTAGTTATTACTGTTTGTCTTACTATCAATTATAATCAAGATATCACGTATAACTGTATAAGCTGAGTAGTGAATCACACATTATGCATACGTATATTATTTGTTTAATTATAAGAATACACAATTGTTATTTTTATAATTATTTTTTAGATTATTTATTTGTAATCGACTACTATCAATGCTACACTCATCAGTAAGTATTGAACGAATTTATAGGAAAGTGCATTTTTTTTTAGCACAAAATTTGGAGCATAATACAACAAAATAATTTATGAAACTATTATTTTGCACTTTGTGATTAATTTTTTGCCTTTTTAAGTTATATTTTTCTTTTGTAGTGCATTTTCCGGATTTTTTATCAAAGTCCGTCAATTAACATCTTCGCACACATATTTTAGATTCTGAACGGAGTGATAAATGTATTGATCTTACTTTCTGAAAGGAAAGTGAATCTAGTTGGTATTTGGGGAGTCTAGAGTTAAAAACTTTTCAATACTTTTCAAAAGCGTCGGGAAAATTATAAAAAAATGTCAAAAAAACGGGAATTTTGAATTTTTACGCAAAACTACTTTTTGTCACAATAGGTATATTTTTTTAAATGCGCCAACTCAAAAACGAAAAATCGAAAATATTTGAAATTTTCCCCAAATGTTAGCGTTTTCTTTACGTAGTTAAGTTTTCAAAGTATTTTAGTTCTACTTATAGACAATTGAAATTTGCGATTTTTCTAAACATTTTTTTTTTTTAAATAGTGATAATCAATAATTATAGGTACCATTTGTACCAATCTATAGTCAAAAAGCTGCCGTCAAATGATCCCGTAGATTGTAGACTATAAACATGACTTACGGACGGAAAGCTACACATTTTATGAACTTTTAAACCTATATAGTTATACGGTCTAACTTAGACCATATATCAAGAAGCAAAATACAGATGTGATGCGTGAAAGCATTTCCGCAGAGGAACGCCGAACGATATATGAAGTCCAATGTGCATACTATATATTTTTATAGTTATTGTGCTAATAAGGTAATATGCTATGCTTATCCCTAGTGTGGACTGTGGAGTGAGGGGTAGCTTATAATTGTATACTAATTTTTAGCTTTTTAGCACAGCATATTGTGCTTTTAGGTTTGTATTCTATTCTAAACGAACTGTGAATTAAAAAGCGCGTGGTCTACTAGTCTATACTCTTGTACTCCAAGCACAGACTTCTATACAAATCAAATATACTATTACAGAAGAATGTGAAGGTTTTGCTTCCCCATGGTCTTTGTTATCATAGAGTACACTGCCCCCCACTCATTATTATTTTTTATCACTGATAAAGTGACAACTGATAAGTAATAACTCAACAAAACCTCGTGACTCGTGTTACTGTGTGACCGTGGTCCGTGAGCATTCATTTAAATTTAGTATTCGCTCTTATATTTGTCGAGCAACGTTTGAAATTTGTTTTGTTAATTTTTATATTATAATATTTAAATATGGGAAGGAAAGCAAAATTCGGTGATGTCGGGGCTGTTAAACAAATCAAAGGGCCTGGACGGAAAGCAAAAAAACAAAAACCACCTAAAATGTTACCGGGGCTTCCAAAAATTGAAGGTAGTTAAACATATTGTATTAATCTAAGAAATTATTTCAACGTAATTCCATTATAGGCAATGATGATCCAAAAAAGTTAAGTCATAGACAAAAACAACGAGCTTCTAGAAGATTAAAGAAAAAAGAAGAAAAAAAGTTAAATAGAAAAGAAAAGAAAAAAGGTGTTAAAAAAGAAGATGAAATTCTAAGTAAGTTTTTTTATATTGAGTGATATTCAATAAGAAGATAGTTAATGTTCCAAATTTAAGATTTTGTTTTTGGATAACAACAATGTGCCTAAAATATGTTCATTGTATATCTGATTATAATAATTTAATTTAGTATTAATTAGTTCCTAAATTATGAATATTTTTTTTTGAATAAATATAAATAAAAATACAAAGATTTGTTAATGAAAATTTATTGCAGATGTAAATGAAAAATCAGAGTCTACAAAGAATATAAAAAGTGAAATTGTAAAACAATTTTCTGATAGCAATAATAGTTGGCTAAAGTCAAAAAATTCAAATTCTGTAATCCCCGAAAAAGGTATTTTCCATTTTTAATTTAATATAAATATGTATATTTAACATGTTTACTGATACTAATTTATAATTAACTTTGGTTTATTAGCTTTTGTAAACTATTTCCAAAACAAAAGTTTTTTTCATTTGTATGTTATTTGATATTACTACTTTATTTGAATGTTTTAACATTTTTGAAAAAACTTATAATTTTTTGTATACATACATTTTGCTATTTATGTTGTTATTAACTTAATATTTAATAATTTTAATGATTTAAATATGCAGTAAATGTGATAATATACATTTATTTCTATATTTTCTTAATAATATTAATATTTTTAATGAATTATTTGTAGATGATGATATAGAAAGTTATGATAGTAATTCAGATCTCGACGATGAAGATTCAGAAGTATTTACATTTTTATTTATTATTTTTTATTATTTTACTGATAAAAATGATTAATTGATATAAATTGTCCCTGTTAATTATTCATACTATTGAGTATCCATTACCACACAAATGCACCAAAAACATAACTGCACACCAATTTTTAAATACTTGATTAATGATTATATATTATAACTCGCAGATTTTTAAATATTTGATAGCTCATAATCAATATGAACTATATAGTTGACATTAATTATTAAAAATTGTTTATTTATTATTTTTTTATTTTAAATTCATTATTATTACTACTTAACTAATTTTTAATTAAATATATTTTTATTAAGGAGGCTTATTTTATAAATCTGTGGGTTATTATACTATATTTATGTGCAGTTAGGAAAGCGTTAATAGTATTATGTACTGTCAATAGGGGTTTCTGGATGGGATTACTGCCTTTAAAAAAGAATGTTTCCCACAACATGTATTTTCTTTTAAATTCTGACCCTTATAAATACATTTTTTAATTTTGATAGCAAATAACATAGATGGAAGGCTTAGTTATCACTGCCTTCTAATCAAATTCAAAAAATTATATTACATTATACATGTATTAAATTTGCAAAAGACAAACATTAAACTTTTAATATATTTTTAACATTAACATTCTTTTTCTAAAAAGTAATTTTTTTTTAGGAAAATGGCTTGGAAAGTTTTGATGAAGATATTTCAGACGATGATTATTTAGTAATATAAAAAATTTAACTTTATCTAATTTAAAATTCTATTAATTAATCATTTATACAGACAGGTACATTAGATGATGTCGATAATTCAAATGAATCAGGAATTGAAGATACTGTCCCTAAAAAGAAGAAACCATCTTCAAAAAAAAGGAAGGTAGAAGATGAAAGTGATGATGAATTATTGCCAATTGAAAAAGCAGCAAAAAAATTAAAAGCGGCAAAGAAAAAAGAAGAGTATATTAATTAATTATTTTCATTAATTAATTTATTTTAATTACTTTTATTTATAAATGGATATTTTTAATTAAGAATCGAAGATAATGAAGAAATGAAAATGCAAATTAATGTAGCCAGTCAAGATGTTTTTGTTTTTCCTGCTGATGATCAAATTGATGGGAATATTCCCATACCTGAAGTTGAACAAAGGATTAAGGATATTTTATTGGTTTTATCTAATTTTAATAAATTCCGTGAAGAAAATAGGTACACTTAATTTTCAAAATCAACTATTTTTTTATATAAATTTAAATTTTTATATTTTTTTTAAATTTTTTTTTTTAGAAGTCGACAAGATTACACAGCATTATTACTTAAAGACTTATGCACATATTTTAGTTATAATACATTTCTCATGGAAAAAATTATGCATTTGTTCCCACTGGAAGACTTGATGTCCTTTTTAGAAGCTAGTGAAACACCACGACCTGTTACTATTCGAACTAACAGTTTAAAAACTAGGAGACGTGATCTTGCCCAGGTAAATATACTGAATTTTTATTTTGGTCACCAAGTTAATTATTCTTCTTATTTCAGGCATTGATCAACCGTGGAGTTAATTTGGATCCTATTGGTAATTGGTCTAAAGTGGGACTTGTTGTGTACAATTCTACAGTTCCGATAGGTGCAACCCCTGAATATTTGGCAGGACATTATATGCTTCAGGTAAAACTATTTCAGTTGTTTTGGTTTATACTGCAATGTATTAGTTTAATCAGTTTTGTTAATTGTATATTTGTTTTTCTATGATAAATTTGTTTAACTACTTTTAATTTCGAAATATTTAAATATCATTAAATAAAAATAAGAGAGATAAGATAATTTTTTTAAAATTATACTTCATTTTTTAATTATTGTGGAATTTGAAAAATTACACTTTATTAAAACTTTTATTGACATAGTATTTTATTGTAGATTGAATTTTAGTAGGGAACGAATTTATTTGTGTTAAGAATACAAAAATATGAAAGAATAATTTATAAAATATGGGCTAAAAACCTAAATATATGGGGGAAAATAAATGAATTAATTTAATTCTAAATCAATAAATTAATCTTTTTAATTATTGAAAATTAAATGTCTTCTTTTAGGTTCCAAATTGTTTTTAAAATTTATCGTTCCACATCAACCAATGTAATTGGAGCATATTTGAAGCTCATAATGTTTGAAAGTGATAATTCCAAATTTTGAGAAGGGTGATACCTGCTAATCGTTATCTCATCAATTGTCTTAAAATCAATAAAGCCAGGATTATTTTCTGTAACAGCATGCATTTTTATTTTTACGACACTTTTTATTAGCTCACTTATGAGTTTGAATTTTTCTATTGCCATTTTTACCATTTGCATACTATTATTTATAAATATATTTTTTTGTTCCTAATGTTATAATTGTATGTTTATTTACGGAGATGAAATTTCATGAGCAAGATAACAACTACAAATATAAATACCACAATTTACTGATAAATGGCTATTTTTGTTCACTACAACATGACATGAGAACATATTAATGGTGAAATGATAAAATATGTTTAAAAATATTTAGAAATTAGTGAAATATGTAAAATAAAATAGGCGTCATTTTATTATAACTTTTATTTTATTAATCATCAATTTTTAATGGTTTAAATTATGACCATTTTCTATAAAAATTTAAATAACTTATTGTAATAAAAATATTTATTAACATTTAAATTCGTTCCCTAATAATTAATAACAATTTTTTTTTAAAGGTTGTGTACATATATCAGTGATATACATATATCCAAGTTGATTAAAATTTGAACTAGATATTCTTAATGTCAGGGAAATATGTAAATTAATAATAATATAAATTTTTCATCTTTAGGCCGCTTCTAGTATGCTACCTGTTATGGCATTAGCTCCTCAAGAAAATGAACATATTTTAGATATGTGTGCTGCTCCTGGCGGTAAAGCTTCACACATCGGTAAAAATATATTTTATAATTTAATTTCTAGCAAACTAGTTAATATAAATACATTTTTTGTTTTAGCTGCTATAATGAAAAATACTGGAGTTTTAATTGCTAATGATGTAAACAAAAACCGTGCCAAGGCAATTGTTGGTAATTTTCATCGAATGGGGATTGCCAACTCCGTTATTTCAACATATGATGGTAGACATATTCCTTCGGTTAGTAAAATTATAATTATTATTGAATTTATCGATTTTGAATCATAACTATTTTATTTTTTAAAGAGTTTCAATATTTTGAAAATTTTAAGCAACAATATGTTGTTGAGTTGTAAAATTAAGATTTTTGTGTTAAAATTTATAATAATATTTCAGATATTCAAAAACTTTGATAGAGTATTGTTAGATGCACCATGTACTGGAACTGGAGTCATAAGTAAAGATTCAGGAGTTAAAATGAGTAAAGATGAAACTGATTTGCAAAGGTGTTTTACTCTACAGCGAGAATTATTATTAGCTGCTATTGACTCTTTGAACTTTAAAAGTCCAACAGGTGGTTATTTAGTGTATTCAACTTGTTCCGTGCTTGTAAGTTATTTTTAATACATAAAAATAGTTGTATGGTTTAACACTTAAGTTTTTAGTAGTGAAAAACCAAAATATGTATAGATATGTAGCTGTTTGGTTCAAATTATTAATTTCCCATAACATAAAAAATAAAAAAAACCATAAGTATGCATAAATAAGCAATATCTAGCTGAGTTATTACTGTGTACAAAATGTTTAAAGTATAATCCCTAACATCTTACATCTTTATAATATTGAAAAAACTGTTTTGCCCAAAAGTATGTCATTAAAAGTATACTGTTCTCTTCCTAAAGTAATAGTTGAATTGCAATTTCAAACTTTACATATATCTTCCTCAGAGACACAAAAACTGCCCAGGTATTTTAATAGCAATAAAATGATACTATCTCTGGAGACTTGATTTAACTAAAAAAAATTTCTCCATATCACATACGCCTATGGACCATCTATGTATATTTATTATTTTATAAATGTAATAATTAATTTCTCTAAATAAAATTTTTTCACAGTTCAATAATTTTGTTATAGGCAGAAGAAAATGAATGTGTAATAGACTATGCTTTAAAGAAAAGGGATGTAAAATTAGTTGATACTGGATTAAGTTTTGGTACTGAAGGTTTTACAAATCTTCGACAGCACAGGTATTTTAAATAATGCAATTTATGTCATTTTTTAAATCGTAAAAATTATTTTCTGTTTTTTTTTTTTAATTAATTATTTATTATTAATTGCTAATAGTTTGTTACATTTTATTTAAGGTTTCACCCAACAATGAAGCTTACGAGACGTTACTATCCTCACACTCATAACATGGATGGATTTTTTGTTGCTAAACTCAAAAAGTTTTCTAATATAATTCCCAAAAATGAGGAATCGGAAAATGAAGAAGAAGAAATTGAAACAAATGATGTTAATGATGTTAAAGATGAGGTCCAGAATAGTGAAGAAAAAATAGTAACATTTAAAAAAAAACCTAAACATGGTCGTGGTAAAAATAGAACTGAAAAAAACAAATGATTTGTGTTTTTTAACTTTATTATGACAAAAAATAAATGTGTAAAATAAAATAAACAATGTATATTTATTAAACTCGTACACTTAATAGATTGGATATCCATAAAAAAATACATTTTTTCAGGTACTGATTGATTGTTTTTATACCAGATTTTATTTAAATTTTTTAACTACGGAATGTAATCAAATCAAAAAATGTTAAAGCTTATTGTATGTTTTATCTGTAAACTGTATTGAGTAAAACAGATTATATGTCTTATTGCATCGGTCCAATTAAATAACTTAATACAATTTCATATTTCATTAAGTATTAAAATTGTAGATATTAACAAAAAATTTCATGATGAATAAATTACCTTGTGCGTAAATTAATTTATGCTCATTATTCAATAACAAGTTATCGTTAAGTATTTGAATAATTCATTAAAATTATTTAATATAATATAAATTAAATTAAATAAAAACATTTATAATTTATCTAATTCCCATAAAAGATTGGTCCAATTCATTAATTTAATTTAAAATATTGTTAGTTTGAAAAGTCAATAAATCACAGACACTAAAATTATTAGATTCTTTCGGTACATCCAAGTTAGGTTCAAATAAAAAACTACTTTATACATTTTTAGAGAAAAATATTGACCATATTAGTATTTTATACAAATAGATCAGATCACTCTATTTTTAAATCTGACAGCACAAAATTTGTTCTAGTGAATGAATATATGCTACCTATGTTCTTTGTTTATAAGATGGAGACCGAAGACATAATTTATGAGTGTGGCTTCTCTTAAATAATAGAATTTTATAAATGTATTTGATTCAACATTTAGCTGGCTGCTTTTAATTTTTAATTTGGGTCTATTTTTAGGGGAGCTTGGTAATGACTAATGACAGCCATCAGTCCTCCATATGGGTTTTTTTTTTAACTTTACAGCAACTGGGGGGGGGGGTTAAACACGTGGATAGTGTAGATGTGGTCAACGTCGCTAGAGTTCTGCGGTCACTCATCCAACAGCGGCAGAATACTGAATGTGATTGTGGTAGTCCATTCCACCACACCAGCATTGGTGCTTCTAATTTTTAAATATATACAATCATAAAATTATCCTTATTTTTTCATCAAGGGGATTGTAAGCCATTATCTTTAACATAGGAATTTAGACGTATTCTATTTCCAACATAGGTACTAATCGATCAATTAATACGATAAAAATTTTGAAAACTGATTTGAATTAGTTATAAAATCTTCATTAGATCGACTTTCTGACATTTCATAAATTTTATACTTAACATACCCAAAAATAAACTTTTGTTGATTTTTATGTTTCCAATTTGTATAATTATACTTTATTTAAAGGCGAATTGAAATCGGTTTTAAACTGTTCCTATGTTGCGCGTGTGATAAACAGAGACAGAAAATCACGACTTACAAATTACAATCCCCCTAAAAGAAATAATTATTTACCATGTGCCTATTATTTCCTAGAATTGTTCATATACTGCACATTTGATATTAGTATATAATAATTTCTTTTTATTGATATTATTGCATTTGCATGCTTGTATAGTTGTATGACATTAGTAGTTAGTACATAGATATATAAAATATAATTTTATATATATGTGCACTAGTATAACCAATAACCATTGTAACCTAGATATTCCAACATTTTTACAGATTCATTAATTGTCTGTCACGAATTAAGATATCTTCATTCGTGATGTCTGTTTACAGCGTGATAAAACAACCAAAAGCAGGAAACTGCACTTTTTTCAATAATGAACCTATAAAAAAAAATATACAAACTACAGAGTTTAATTAGTTTTAAAAGTATAAAATATACTTATAAAAATCCTAAAAAGGAATCTGTATATAGGTCTATGGTATAGGAGAAGTTCGATTTTGTTATCGAATAAGATGATTGGACTATCGATAAAATTTTAGGAACAAAGGATTATGAATTTATGATTATTATTTATTAGTTGGTTCCTGTAATGGATTGTATAATTTATATTTTATTATAAAACACGTTTAGCTCATGATTTACTTTGTTGCGTGCCCACGACTCAAGGGTGTAGTCGTGTTTGATGTTGGAATGAGGAAGATAATATACTCGATATGAACTTATTATAATTTTATTGTGAAATTATTCTAAGTCCAAAGAATTAATTCTGTTACATACAAAAATATCCCAAGTCCAAAGATTTAATTTAAAATACATACAAAAATATTCTAAGTCCAAACATTTAATTTATTAAACAAACTAGCGTGAAAGTGCTTGCTATTGAACGGACTAAAACACATCTGAATATGGTCTGTTTGGGACCTCCTTATATACCCCAAATCCGTGAGATAATCGAGTCTCTCCCATATTATTCCGAGAATTAGTTATTTTTAGTGA
>JAIPRK010001147.1:0-89575 GCA_025469195.1 Chaitophorus viminalis
GTGTATATATATATATATATATATATATATATATATATATATATATATAAATATATATAAATATTCGATATTATAATTTATAATATTGTTTTATACATTTAAAAATGTAAACCTTTCCAGTTTATTTCAAACGAGTGATGGTCTATGTTTGAGTATGATTACAAAAAAAAAAAACTAAGAAATTACATAATATATTGGAAAAAAAACAAATATTTTTCATTAAAGCAGTAAACCATTATAGTCTCGATAATTGATCAAGTAGCATAAATTATTTTTTTTAAACTTATTTTCATAGTTTACACAAGTTCTCAAAACAAACGCCATTGACACAGAAATCTTATTGTCTATAGGTATGTACTCAAGTATAGTACAATAACCAAGTATCATATAATATTATAATATAATGATATGCGTCCCCAAGAAAATTGTTTTAAATAATTATCAACATATTATTGAAAATATAATCTTATACTCGACATACATATGTACGATTTTTTCAATACATAGATTGAATTCATTTTAAAACTGTTAACAAGTAATAATAATTTTAAATTATCTTGAAATTAAGCGTCCACGAATAAATTTTAAATCAATGATAAATAAAAAAACTACTAAAATCACATTGACTTATAAATAATAAATGTGTTACATTATAATATTTTTTATTTTGGCTATAAGTCACTGTATTTTCAATGTTGTTTTCAAAACACCGCTTAGCTACAATAATGATTTACATTTGAAAATAAATGTTTTTTTATTGAAACCGTATCACCCATAATAACGATTTTGAGGGTAAAAAAAAATGAAATCGATAATAAAAACTACATACTTGTATTGTGTGTATATATATATATATATATATATAAAATCCCGTATAAGTAATTAAAATAATATTAATTGCAAAGCAAACTATGTAAGACTACGGGAAAAAAGAAAACACGATAAACCCTTGTAGATTTGTCACATACACACACACACACACACACGAACGCGAGCGGGCGCTCGGAGAATAAGAAAACTTTGTGAAAGTAAAGTAAAAATAATTTATAGACGAGAAAAAAAAACCATCAACAGGTAACTGATGACAGATACAGCGCCATCGCATTAGGTCAAGAACGAAACTATGTCATTTTTGTATAGCGTGCACATGCAGTATACGTACATAACGTATAATATTGTTATAAACTCGTCGTAGTTCTTCAGTAGTGTCGATGGTTTACTCCGTTTGGGTGTTTAAGTTTAAAATTCCATGAGTCAAACCTTTATTATATTAACCCTCCTGACCTTTTCCCGTCCAATTACGTTTCCCGCATTCGAAACGAAACAGTAATAATATATACGGACGGGATGAGATTAATACTGTCCAAGACTTCTCTCCACGAGTTCCTGGAATATTTTTCGCCCCAGTAGAGAACGTGATAATTTTTGAGTTTTTTCCCCTTAAGTGCATATACAGTCTGCGAAGTCTTTTCGCCACTTTTCCGTCGATTCTAATATTTGCAATCACCTTCAACATTTTTCATTCCATCCAATCCTTGTAAATCCTTTTTTCTCTCCATCAGAGCTCTCCATTGCTGACAAAATTGTGAACCGCAACACCTATTACTTTTCAGGATAATTACTATAAAATGTATGTATACACTAACTTACTCTTAACTAACTAAACATGACTAGTTCTGAGGTCTTTTTCGTCTTAGATAACTCCGTTGGTTTGGTATTTTAAGTATTGTATTTTTATATCTCCTTGTTCTCTGTTGGTTGAAAGTTCCGGGTCGATTACTGCACTCAGTTCCTCAATACCATGTATACCAATAAATTACAGCCACTTAGTTTTGCTGGGTTTCAATGAACGTGTTCAAAATCACCGTTTTACACTGCCACGTCGAGAATAATACGATAAGAATATAAGTCTTGGTCACCAAAACTTTTAAGTATCAAAATAATATTGCAGTTGGTTCAAATAAATGACACCCATTTAATAGTTTCGATAACAATCTTCAGTCATTATACTACGGGATATACTGACATCGGATTTGACGCTTCCAAATTAATAAAAATACTAACCATAACATTCTTTGCGTTTAAAAATTTCAAGTTTATTATGCAAATGACATACCTAGCTTATGCAAATACTGATATCCAATGCGGTATAGTAAATCGACTCATGACTTACTGTGGTTATAAGAACGTAATGTTATTAAAGTATATAAGATAAACATATAACATGCTGTATGTGAAAGTTTTGTACAAGCTTAAACAATGAATGTACAATATTGTCCATTATAGAGTGTTTCACATAAAAAAATTCATGCAAGGCACCTAAAATCGATGAACCATGTCGAAACCAATCAAAATAACAAATAAAATATTATCAAATGTTCACGGTAGTTTTCCATACCCATTGCAGTGTTTTTTTTTTCTCTAAAAAGGAACTACAATAATATTTATAATCATAATAATAATGAAAAAACTATAATTTACAAATTTAATATTCAGGAACTTATGAACAAAAAGAATAATTTTATAACAGGAAAAACCTATTACAAAGTTCTTGACACAAAAACAAAAAGTATGACTTATTATTCGTTATACCGCATCCGCGATGCGATGCATGAATAGTTATAGAATAATCGATAACATGATAATAAGGTATTATGGATTGTAAAAATTGTACTACAACCGAAACGATACATCATACAACAACGGTGATCTGCGTATTTTAAACACCGATAAAATGTAAATGCATATTTTTTTATAATATACATATATCTGCTGTGCCGCACAATGTGCTTCTATTTTTGAAATATTCAGACACTTAGTGTACGCCGGTAACGTTCTACGTTGATGCGATATGTTATATTATAATATCGTTACCTCGCGCCCAATGAATATTTAACACGCTATAAAGTGTAATAAAAAATATATATATATATAAAACACAATAGCGTCACATCAAGTTTCATATCATTATATAATATTTTTGATGGGTCGGGTTTTCCTTTTTTAGTTTAATTTATCATTTAAATTACAACCTACAACGTCGTTGACAATCAACTATATTATTAACATTTGTAACAATATGGAGTTTTAAAATGTTACACTTCTTGTCATACTGCTTTAATGTAATATCTCCGTACTACGTGATGGTTAGCGATTTTATTGCTGCGAATAATTCCGTACTCGTTCTATAACCTCACAATGAGTGTTCACTATTCAGCGAGTAAAAATGAATTTATGACAGCAAAATCCGAAACTATATTATCGGTTGAAAAGTAATAAATACATACGTAATTATCTAAAACTCTGCATATCGGATTACGGAAAACTTTTATAGTTGTATTGACCGATTTAGATGCTATACGGATAATAAATGAAAATAAAGTGTATTTACCAACTCAACAACAAAAACACGTGGTCTGATAAACTTTTTTACCGCAGAAACAGTCAAATCGTCTGATACCTAATATTTTTTTTTTCTTTTTATTAAATAATATCATACCAATTAATGAATTCCCAAGAGAGAAAAACTAGGAAACTTTTTACATTTATTTTGAAATTTTAGCATTTATAAACACTATTAAAATCAGGATTTAATAAAATTGTCACAGTTCATTGCGAGATAGTGTTATAAAGAGGATTATTATTTTTCATTATTCACAAAACAAACTGAAAATAATGAGAAAATTAATGTTGAGTCAGCTAATGGAAATTGCGGGTGTTAGTATTTAAAAATACTTATCGAAGAATAATTAATACTTACAAACCACTATTTCCATGATGGTTTCGTAAAGCAAATTGATAGATCGCTAAAATATTAACAGATAAATTTTAATCTTTCGGTAAAAATATATTAAGGACCTCGCGTAATTGTACGTGAAATAATAATAATAAACTTACATAATATCGTTTTTCTATGTATTAAAGTTACGTAAAATTAACGATATGAAATGGATTGGTCGTCATTTTAGCCTACGATTGCATACGTGTATGTTAAAGTTTGTAAATGTAATTATTAATTTACATCATAATACATGCGACTGTGGTGTTATTTTATGACGTTATATTAAAATGTTTTATCATATTTCAATTACTTTTGTACTATGGAAAAGCTCTAAATTATGTTTAATACACTTTTTTTATTAGTTTCAAAGTAAATGGCAATGTGACAGGTATTATATTATTAATTTTTTAGTTATATATATATTTTTTTCTCTATTTGTAATACGCGTACATCTACCTTATTCATGGCATCTATAAAAATATAATATCATAGTTCCGCCACTCGTTGATGGCCTCGGACATTAAAGTACCTATGCGGTATGCACGCACAAGTGTATATTATTATTAATGCGTTGGCGGTACGTAGTATTATATTATTTTATAATTATTATACTTTTATCGGTTTTAATGCTGCAAATACATGTATCGTGAGGACGGAACGAAGTGGTGTGATGAGGTATCGTGGGGGATGAAAAAAAAAAAAAAAAACGGATAACACATATTATCATACACTTATGTTTCGCATAATATGTTTACCTGCTGTCTCGAAGTCTCCGGTTCGCTGTGATCGATTAAGTGCAAACAGTCCCGCGTTGTATGTACGCGGTAATAGACAACGATGTTCTGAAAAAGAAAGGAAAACCTTAGAATATATATAGGCACAACGTACGGTTCTGTCTATGACGTTTTTACATCATAACAATTTACGATTTTTAGTGCGAAGCGAGTGTACGTTAGATGGTGGTGAGGTAAAACACACACGCACGCACATACACACGCGCACGCACACATACATCAGGATTCAATTTTCCACTACGTCTTAACGGTGTGGGTATATAATGGTCGACATGGAAGATGTAAAAAGAGAGACAGCACTATCGGATGGAGGAAATATAAATGCTGACGGGGGGGTGGGGTGGGGTGGAGGTGGGGTGAGATCGGAGCCGAGGGAGACGAAAAAGAAAATAATAATGTCACCGTGAAAAGATTGTTGCGTTGTCGGGACAAGACCTGAATAACATTCGTCTAATAGTTTTTTTTCCTCCCATCCTCCCGCGCGTACGACGACGACGGTCGCGTTGCAAAACGGCACTTCCCCGGATTTCCGCATTTTATTTCGGCCGTTTCCCTCCGACCCGCAACCGCCAAAACGTCATATCCGCCACGGCCACACTTGATCTTTTGTCACGGACCACAGTCCGACTTTGACTACAAAGTGCATACTACGTGCGTTTTCGTTGTAATATAATATATCAGCGTTTCAATAATACGTGCATTATTATATATGTGAACGCGTATACATTAATAAGTGCAGACGCGGACGGCCAAATGAAAAAAAAAAAAAATAACAATAATAAATACCACTTGTTCTGAATGTAAAATTAAAAAAAAAAAAAAAATAAAATGACGCGATTCGTTTTTCCACCGTCGAGATTGGAACGAATTCGGATAAGTGATGATATAGGGTTATCTCCGAACGACATAACATGTGACTTGAACAAACATCTTAAACGGCCATTGTAATACGGCAGGCTGCGACGGTGTATTTTAATTAAATGAATATATAAACGCTAAACTCGCTTAATGTATAATAATAGTGTACATGGTATGTGCTTGTTTAGAGCGCATAAAAACCGCACATAATGGTATGATGTCAAAGGTTAGTAAAAAAAAAAAAAAAAATAATAGAAATACTGTTTTCGAAAACAAATTACTACAGCGACGTTAACTTTAAGCCCTTGGAGATTCGGGAGATTCCAAACGTCGCTCGTCGTCTTTTTCTTTACGAGAGTATTTTGTCATTCTCGTATAGTACTATACTTATAAGTATATATTATTTTGAATCTTTTTTTTCTCCAACATTTTTTGTTACTTTCGTTAGTATGATAGGAAAACGTTTTTTTTATATTTTGTGTACACTTTACAACGCGTTAATACATCTAGAATGTAACAGTTATAAAGAATTAAACATGATTACCTAAATCGAAACTGTATTATTTTGATTCCACGTAGTAAAATAATATCTATATATACTTTTTACACCAATCCGTGTGGATTATAATTTTGAAATGATTGATTAATTTCATAAGCCTCTTACATCTGTCATACCGAGTATAAAATATGTTCATATTGCATGGAGCTTTATGAGCATAACCTCTAACTTGAAATAAGTTGTATTCACAAGTGACACATTTTCATAAACTACAAGATTCGATATATTTTAGGTAAAAGTTTTTAAATCATATAAAAAGTAGTTGAAGGTTATTTTTTACTATACTACACGTTTGGTCATTTTTGTGATAAGTACAATGTTTTATATTTTCAGGTATGGTTTATATAAAAAAATATTGAAATAAATAAAGACAATCTGATAATATTATTTTCTATGATTTTTATTACTTATGAACATTTTACAATAATATTACTCTAACTATAATTGCTCTCAACATATTGTCAATAAAAAAATCGAAGTTAAAAGAGAGAAAAAAATGTTCATTCTATTTGATGTTACCTAAAATGTGAAAATAAAATAAAACATTCAAAATAATTGTAAAAAAAATGCACCCTTCTAATAGGGTTCAAATAGTAATTAACATAATATAGTTGATACAAAATTACATATTATACCTTCTTGAAACAAGTAAAATCAATGCATAGTCAATACCATACGTTTTCATCTCTTTGTTAATTGAGTTTAATTCGTAGTAAGAATAAAAAATAATGCACAGGGAAAATTCCTGAGTTTATCTTATTTAGCCATACTCTTTTAAACCGTCCGATTACTTTAAAGTTATACGGTCCTAATCACAGTAACAATGATGAAATGGCATTTAAAATGAATTAAAATAAGTTATAGTTAAAATCAAAAATTATCGGATTAAAAGTTTCCACGAATTCTTAATGACCACGGATCAACTAAAATACACTTTTCACAGGTCTCAGCGAAATGACCGCGGGTGAAAAATATTTTACAAAAGCCTTGTATTCCCGAAATACAAAACTCGTACAGTTGTACTCCAATTACGTTCACGTGTACAACAGACGCGCGTGAAAAATCCAACTAAAGTCCGGATTAGCGCCGTAGTTATGTCGTGTCTAACGTTGAGAATATTCAATTACCACATCTGTACTCGGTAGAACATAAACAGCATAACGTTATTCGAGGTCGTCCAAAACATTTGCAACAACCAGGCGCATAGGGAAGGTTGGATTTAGGGGTTCAAACCAATCCGTAAATGTGTATTTATATTTTTATACACACAATTAACTACAATCAGTTTTGGTCCACGTAACAGATGATATCAGTTCGCTAAAGGTTAATATGTCCGTGTTTATCAATTGTTAATAATTTTTATGTAATCAATGAATTTAAAACCTTTTTCTGTGTACGCACATAATTACGACATCAATGAGAAACAATATGTCCACGACATTCTTAATGTACCTTAATCTACATAACATTCACCCGCATATACGGATAACCAAAATGGAAAAAAGCAAACAGCAATCGACTCGGATGAAGGATAATCCCGGGCTGATGTGTATTGCGAATCATGGTTTTCCGTGGATACTATTATCGAACGGTACGTTTCGAGAGAACGACTACTCTAAAACGATGGTTTAGAACGGATAATTGTTACTCGGAAAAAATGAGACTATAAAACGTAGTTGTTAGTGTTAAAGGTTCAAAATACAGAGATGTTTACATTTTTATACTTTTCATAAAATAGTGTGGCAATATTCACATAAGAGCGCGGTGGGGGGGGGCGATAATGGACATGAGTTAACCGTATTTAAACTATATGTTATATTGAATAATTTTGTATATTTCCTATACGATTAACTCAGCTCAATCGGTGAAAATCAGAGTTTTGAAATTTTTATTTTTACTTAGGCTAGATTAGGTTAGATCACTCAGTAAAACTATTGGTCTAACTGCTGTTTGTATTTTTACTGTTACAGTATTATTTTAAAACTAATTGAAAAAAATTATTGTGAAAATGCAATTTTTACGAAAAAACCAAAATAAAACGATCTATCTGTTCTATTTCGTATGGCGTCTATAAGCAGCACCAGAAACACTTAAAATATAAAAAGATATAAAATGTATAAAATTAAAAGATAGTCAACAGTGACATTTTTTTTTCCTTTTGAATTAATGAATTAATATAATCAAATTATAAAATATTGTGATCATTTGTTTCATAATTTTTAAAAAATTAAAATTTAGTGTTTCTTGGTTTGTATAGTTTAAACACCTATGTGTTTTACGCGCCAAAGTAGACTAGATAAAATTATCCTGGGTGTATATCGTCATATATATATATATACGCATATCATGTGATTCACTTAACACTTTTCAAATTCCAATACCAAATGTAATATTTTTCGAAAAAAGAAATTATGGATATGCCATTAATAGACTATCTAATTTTGTAAATCATAATGTTTTCATTATTTTGTTGTTAACTCTTATTGAATACATTTTGTCATGTTATATCAACACATTGGTTTATTAAATAGATCAATATATTTGTTCTACCGAATAGTTTTTGAAATAATTACCCAAAATAATATCTAGGATTATGATTTACAATAAAATTTTAGATGTGGCCAGATTACATTTTTATCGTAATTAATACATTTTCAAACAAATTCTGAAATTTTTTCAACTTTTAAATTACAAACATTAAACTAAATAAAAATTATGATTTATTTGAACGGTTAAAATTCATTATTTAAATTTGATATAAATAGTAGTATATTTAATCAGTAACATAAGAACAGGTTTTGTAACAATGGATGTTTTGATAACAATTTTCAAAAAAAAATTTCAATCAAAAATTGTAAAATATTAAATGTTAGTAATTAAAAAGTTCAAAGTTGATTTATAAATCTGTATTAAAATAATATAATAATATAATATATAATAAAATATGAATAATCCGCTGAACCTTTCGTTTATAATTGTAGAGACTAACTCTTCACAAAAAAATGAATAATAATTTTTTTCTTTATATTCCCTGTCTCATGTCACTTAGTATTGGCTTGCACCGATTTGATTAAGCTGTGGTACACTAGTATATGCCTACAATAGGCAAAACTCCGAAATCGTATGGTAAAAAATAGCACTAGCAAACTGACAGATTTATACTCCATAAACGACCACATTAATTCCACGTGTGTACAATTTTCAATAGTATATAATATATTGATAATAATAATAATATTAATAAATAAGAAATGTCTACAGCACAGCGCCGTTGGAAAAAAAGTGTTAACGGTCTGTTGTACGAGAAAGCTGCAGCAAGTTACTCATAAATTGCAAAACCAATCGGTGTGTTGGAGCTCCGTTAAAAATCCTAATCGAGTAAAATATTACTGAGGACGTTAAAAGTAAAGTCAGGTTATGATTTATAAATCTGCTTCGAAGAAACTGTATTATTATACACAGGACGGATAGAAAAGTTTGCACCGCGTGTCCGTCCGATATCGCAATCGCGTCGGAATACGAAATATCCATATCACGGAACAAACCGATAATGATTTATATTTGATAATAATCGTTTCGTAGATATATTCTCACACTGTACATAATGGTTCTACTTGAGTTTTTGCTCGAGCACATTAAAAAAATGATCTGTTATCACCTCGCAAATATAGTGTCCAGCCTGTTTGCCAGGATCCATGTTTAAGGTAAAAGGTACGCGATTTTTCCTTCCGGGTTCGGTTCTGTTTCCGAACCAACGTAAAAGCAAAATAATCGAAATAATGATTTCAAATTTGTTTTCATAACTATTGCTGATCCCGTATGCTCCTAATGAACTACGAATTAGTTTCTACGTCAATAAGGGGAGGAGGCTCAATTCGTTTATGCAACGAAAAAACACTCTAAACTCTAATAATATTCCGACCGAGTAGAACCAACGTATCGGTTTAATATAATATGCAACATTGCAAAAACATTTGGTACCTATATTGAAACGATAAAAATAAAATAAAATACAAAAATTCAATCAACATTTCCAATATATTGTGAATGGTATTTGCTCAATAATTATTTTATATAAGTATAGACGTACACATAAGATTGAGCATATTCGATGGCCAAACGGACAAAACTATTCAACTATCGTTTTTTTTTACCATTATATATTAATATATTAGAATAATTTTAAACATTTACTAATTGTATTTTATATAGAAATATTACGACACTAAAAATTCAGATTTTACGGCAAAACCAAATCATACTTTCGTGAATCCTGGTGTAGAACTTTTTTTGCGGCTCATCGAAAAACTGCGTGCACCAAATATCGTCCGGTATAGCTTGGACGGATCAACCAACGATAATCGACAGGGCTACGGTTTGACACACGAGTCACATATTACTGCATACCGTATTACTACACACAATATAATATTGTGTTTATATTATTATTATTATTATTATTATTATTATTATTATTATTATTATTATTATTATTATTAGTATGATTATAATATTATACCTTTGGACAGGTGAGGACGCGCGTAAATCGCATCATATTGTTGCGTGAAAAGGTTCGCTGTCGCCATAGCACAATGGCATCCCGTATATAATATATACGCGTATGATACTTAAACTCGACCGTATCTAATAATAATAATAATAATATCATGACGTGGCTGCGGTGTACGATAGTAATAATAATAGTAATATTTTACACTCACGAATAGCACCGCGTCGCATCTAATACTATCTATACGTGGCTGTAGTAGTTAATAACACTAACCAAAGTCTTAAACCGAAGTCTATAAAAAAAAAAAAAATGAACCCGTCGTTTACTGTGTATAACATTACATTATAATACTCCGTTACAACACGTATTAATATTATTATTACTAGTATCATTATTATTATTATGACATAATGTACTTTTGCCATCAACCTTAAACCACGTGCGTGGCGTATATTATTTTAATAGCTATCTTATATGGACAAACCCTATATCTTACATGGATATCTGTGCGTCTCTCGTCCGTTCCAACTTAAATCCGCTAAACGAACGCAACCGACTGCCAGAATAATAGCAATGTGTAAATACTCCGGGTTTGATGTTACAATTTGTTTACAATTTTCGACCGATTTTTATACTTTTCCAACTCGTATATAATATTGCGTTCAAGCGTCGTCGTCGTGTTGGTCTCGGTCGTTATCTTCGTTGTTTGCTTTAGCATAACAAAAACGATAAACTAATAACTGCAGGTATAACCAATAACATGAATGTCGATAATAATATTATAGTTTTGGTAAAAGTTTAACTTTCCGGTCATTGAATATGCGACCATAAACCGTTAAGCAATGATGTAGCTGCTGACTTTCGTGAAAATGATGAAGAATTGATTACGTGTGTTTGGAAAGAAGAAACTATCAATAACACACCAGAGGGTTTCTCATAATAATTTTCTAGACAATGCATGTAATAGGCTCGACAACAATGACTGCAAACCGTATAGACGATTAGTTTAGAAAAACTAGAAACATAAAAATTCCAAACGCGAATAAAACTGAAGATATTTAAGTGCAGAATATTTTTTTAAAACGTAGTTAGCTCATGCCTTCTAACCATAACAGTAAAAATTAGAAGTAAAAAGAAAAATTCCTAGCTAAAACAAAAACACGAATGATATAGATTTCAACAATTGGATGAAAATTATTACTAGACATCAATAGTACACAATAGTACACCGAAACCAGTGCACAGCAGTAGTTATCAATCCTTATAAACATACAATTCCGATATTTTTTCTTATTATTTAAATGTTACAGTTTTAAGTTTTATAATGTAAAGTTAATTAATCGTTCTATTATTGAAAATAAAATAAAAATAATGTTGATGAACATTTGAATGTTTGCAAGCAATTGATTTGTTGTAAAAAATAAAAAATTAAACCTCACGAAAATGTTTTAGAATCACGATTTCCTCTCACAAGATTATATACGAACCATAACCAAACCTAATCATTATAGCATTCTGATAGATACAGTGAATAGAATAATAATATAATAAATAATTTATTCGTCATCTATACAACTATATTATGTCCTTTTTATGTAGTGGGTTGTACGACTAAAATAGAAAAAAAAAAATGAAAAATTCCCATGGACGCGTTGGTGACTACAACATATAGAAGAATCTCTATATAAAGGTTTTCTGTGCGATAATTTTGTTATTTTATTATTTTTACATCATATCAAAACAATGATGTTGTCCTTAACAAATGGTGTTTTTCCGCAACCTTCCGATGTGCTGCGTCCTGAAACTTTTACTGCTGACCTTTTTCGCATGGTTTGAATTCGTATTTTCTTCGGATATACTTATACAAGAACACTGCGCGCATAGGCTTTTGTTGAGGGGGGGGGATGAATGAGGGCTGGGTGGCAACGAAAAACAATGTGCATGTACAACGCGTGCAAAGAAAATCTAACGTATACAGTATCTACTCTGCCGTCATATGTTGCGTAAATAAATGTTAATAAATCCACGAATTCCCTTCAAAAATATCCGAACGCTGCAAGCCACATAACGCTATGTTACCGGCAATATGGATAATCCGATATTTTACAAAGTTCCTAGGCATCATGTAAAATGCCAAAAATTATTAGACGATATTCATAGTACGAGCTTTTTCTAGGTAATATATATATATAATGCCAAACGTGGAGAGTAGGTAATAATATGATAAAAATAAACAAAATTGGGTATAATGGATAAGATGGAGTTTTGAAACAGTTGAATACCAAATAAATAATTATAAAAATTATAATATTTTCCTTTTTATTTTTTTAATTCTTATTTGAATTATACAACCTATACAAATTAGGTGTAATAAGCATAATATACAATATATACAGAGTAAATATTGACACTGAATGCTTGTATTGGAGATGCCGCTCACTGACGATACTCCTTATATAGTTTTTCTATTTAATTTAATTATATTATAACATAATATAGTAAATTGTTTTTACTTTATCTAAAAAAAATTTGTATTTTATAAAATACCTAGGTTATATGTAAAATAATATTAAAAATCGTATATTTTATTTAGATTGTTTAAAATCGATCGGCAGTATGCATAATGCCTAGGTATTTTGCAAAATACCTGAACTATGCATGTTTCCAGTAACATATACTCGTCGTATAATGCACTGACTATTATTGTTCACGTGTCGATAGAATTAAATCAGATACATTATTACCCGACGACGCGACAGGAGGAATGCACTGAAGTACATAATATAGTGTAGTGTGTTAGACAATAATATTATAATGTCCAGTTGCGAACATAAAGCCGTACGACTGCGTATGGAATTGAATGGCTGAACGAACGCACGCACGCACGCACGCACTCACGACTACTCGTCCATATATTATTATATGTTTGCCGCTGTCTGCGGAATTCGAGTTACAGCGCATTACCCGTTTAACAGTGATTCATATTGGATCGAAAAGGTTACACGCTCCCGTGACGGCTTCACGTACATGGATAATATACTTAATTGTATCCCTTTCATGCGCGTTTACAAAATATTTACGATTGATATATACATATCCCCCTCCGCCCACACAATCTATAATATATTTGGTTAACACAGCGGTTCCCAACAGGGGCGTGGATTAAGTTACTGCTCGGGAAGAATATAGTGATGATATGAAACGAGAATTTTTTGTGTTAATATTGTTGTGCCGTTTTAAAATATTTATAAAATTATGATCAAAAATATAAACATAATATTAAGAACTGTTATGTTGATTTATATTTTTTTAATTGTAAAATTATGAAAAAAAAATATAGGTAATTAGTAAATTTGTATAAATTAGTGGGGCGTAAGATTTTTGAAAATTTACTAGGGATGCATGGAATAAAAAGTTTGGGAACCACTGCGTTAACAAGACATTATGACTAATACTCCGATACACACGGAGTGGTGACATCTTTTACACGTGATAAGTACCGGATAAGTATAGGTAGTACCTATTAGGTACCGTATAACGTGAGATGACCATAATATTTTTAGGTTCAACAAAAGTGACCTATCATCGGCAGGTTATTTTTTGGTAGTACATAAAATGTAGTATCTACTGCTGCGCTCGAGGGTCGAATCCAGACTGAGCTTAAAAGATAGAGACGGTCAATTTTTAAAATTCAAAGACAACATTTATATATATATATATATATAGCTGACCGGTATGTACCACGACTTTCTTTAATTTCTTATGCAATATTAGGGTTTAATTAATTTTGAATATTTTTTATTCATCCCCATCCACTACCCCCATGCGTCGTGAACCTAACCCGGGTTGGATTTATTTTGCAATCGCTAAATTTGGGTTATTAAATCTGCAATCAGCTAGAACGAACTGAAAACGGAGTTACGGAGTTCCACTTGAAAAGCCAGACGAAATGGATCAAAACGAAACCCATATTGCTATTATCACGAATATATAACAAATGTATTGTATAATGTTTTTAAGATAACTTGAGTACAATTATTGCATTGTACGATATTATATAAGGTAATATTAGGTAATCTATTAGACATTAGAGTAATTAATAAAAAATTCCAAATAGAAAATTATGTTAATAACTAAGGAAGTGTACGTAAGAAAATACTATGATTAAAACTCTTCCATGACTGCAATTAAATCTATGTAAAAATAATATTGAATACTGAAAACTTTTTAAACTTAATTTTTCAGACTTTATTTAAACTCACAAGTTTTTAAACTTTACATCATGGGTTTTATTTTTTTCTAAATAATCTCATTATTTTAGAAACTCACAGAACGTTACGGATACGCTCAGATAATTGTATGGTCAATATTTTTGCAATAATAAATTATCATGTTCCAACAATGTACCGAATACCAATAGTCGTCGAAACAATGTGTATTTAGTACAATACAAATATGTCATCAAAACATCAAAACAAAGTTCTTCGAGTATAACATTTTGTTCAAAATAGTTGTATTTAAATGTTTTTTTTTTCCAAGTTTAACTTATTAATGAGCCGTTCATTCATACATTTTTAATGTCTCCTGAGGCTTATATTATATTCCATCTCTGTTTTTATTTTTTAGTTGAACTTTTAAAACTAGTGGATTACCTACATAAAAAATGAATATCGCTGTATACTGTTAAATGTATATATATATTATACAAAGTACAAGTAGATTTATCATTTCTAGAACTCGGGGAAAAAAATGAAATGTTTTCATATTACGCATATAGCGTATAATATACGTACAAGAAATATAGCATTCCATGGGTTTCGATTCTCGTAAATATAATTTGAATTTTAGTGCATTCGATTGTATCAACTGCAAATGATTGATATAATATGACTTTTACAATATGGATTTATTCAATCTATGTAAGTAAACATTCAATGACTTAATTTTTTCTCTCTTTTGTAATTTAATATAGCCAAAACAATATTTTCAAAAATAACACGTGGTCTAATAAATACTAAACGAAGTAAACGAGAAAAACCACAAGTCGGCAAACATGAATGTTATACGCCAAAACAACTATATGTTTATATGACTGTGCTCAAATGATGGAGACCTAAGAATTATATGGTATATTAGTCAGATTAGAAACGAATGTAAAATAAATTAGTTTACGCAGGCACACCTAGTCTAAGCCTAGACTCTGTAAGCACGTCTGCGAACAATGAACTTGATTTCAAATTCAGACCACTCAGTTTATATAATATACTTGAACTCTTACGTGCACTTGAATAAATTAAATCGTTAGTGGCAAAGAAAATTGCATTTTCTTGTTTGAATATATTGACCATAATGTATATTATCCATATTCCGAACATTTAATTTCTAAGAGTCATGTATACTCGGAGTAACATTGATTAAAGTAATATATGGTTTTTTCAGACATTAAATTAGAATATAAACCGTGTGATTGATCTGATGAGTTCCATGAGAAACCATTGTTGAACCATATGATTTAAATGCTGGTTTAATGTAGTCAAGTAAAACCTGGTTAGGTTGGGTAAAACAAAATAAAAAATAAATGATCAAATGATTACCTAAACAAATTGCTTTTAATACTACACTTCGAAAAAAAAAACACTTTAAACCAAACTTTTTTACAGCACGGCCCATTTTTTGGTGATCCATAATATTATCAATGATTTTTAGATTCTGAACGGAGTGATGGAATCTATTGATTTTACAATGATGTGTTTGTTTTTTTTTTTTTTTGTGTCTGAGGACACGATTTTTGGTAGTAAATATGCTTCTATTTTCTTAAACAGCAATCAACTTTTCTGAAAGGAAAGTGAATGTAGATGGTACTAGGGCGAGTCAAAAATCCAACTTTTGCAATACTTTTTTAAAAAATCGAAAAAAACAATAACAAAATTACAAAAAATGGGAAATTTTGCGCAAAATCATCACGTTATTACAAAATACATTTTTTTAAAATGCTCTAACTCAAAATCCAAAAACCACAACAACTTCAAATATTCACCAAATTTTTATATTAGCATTTTCTAAACATGGTTAAGTTTTCAAAGTATTTTGACATATTTTGACTTATTTATAGATAATTTAAATTTTCAATTTATGTAAAATTTTTTTTTTTAAACATCTATAAAATTTAATTGGCTAACTGAAAGTTCTTGAAAATTTAATACAAGGTTTATAATAAGTTAAAATTATCGTTACTAAAAAATGTCGGAGATCATTTCACTCAAATTTTTTTTATAAGCCCGTAAAGTTCAAATTTATATAAAATATGTTAAAATTGCGATAATTTGCAAGTTATTTTGTAAATAAAATTCATAAAATTTATTCTGTTCATACTAAAGGTTCAAAATTTTAACACTAGTTTATCCATAAGCTAATATTCAAAAATATATAAAAAAATTTCTACCGGACCAAAAGGAAAACATTTTATGACCGTTTGAAATTTAAATTTTTACGAAATTGCATAAAATAGCGATTTATGGTCAAACGATTTTAAATATTTGTTATAATTCAAAAAGTATAAATCACAGAAACTTGAAATTTTCACCAGTTATTAAGATAGGCATTTCCTTTATGTTATATTTTTTTCAAAATATTATATTGATTTTTAAGCCACTTATAGGCATTTAAAAAATTCGTATTTTTTACATTTTTTTTTTTTTTATAATCGGTGATAAAAAAAAATTGACTTATACAAAATACTTGAAAACTTAAAAGAATATTCCACACAAGTAGTTTTTATTGTTGTTCAGAAATCATCAAAATCCATAAGCACAATTTTTTTTTATAAGCGTTTGAACAGTGAATATTGATATAAAATTACATGTAAAATATAATATAATGTATAATATTCAAGACTGACAAATGATATCGGTTTTTGAAATTTGCTCTAACTCAAAAACGAAAAACCGTAACAACTTGAAATTTTCACCAAATTTTTATATTGGCATTATCTATACATACTTAAATTTTCAAAGTATTTTGACATATTTATAGATAATTAAAATTTTCGATTTTTGTAAGTTTTTTTTTTTTTAAATATCTATAAAATTTTTTTGGCCGTCCGAAAACTCTTGAAAATGTATTAAAGGATTAATTATAAGTAATACCAATCGTATCTAAAAAGATTAGAGATCGTCTCATTCAAATTTTTTTTATAAGCTCATAAAGTTCAAATTCGTATAAAATATGTTAAAATTGCGATAATTTGCAAGTTATTTTGTAGTTGAAAATTCATAACATTTTTTCTTTTTATACTTTGGATTCAAAATTTTAACACTAGGTTGTCCATAAGCTAATCTTCAAAAATATAAAAAATATTTCTACCGGACTTAAAAGGAAAAATTTTATGACTGTTTGAAATTTAAATTTTTATGAAATTGCATTTTAATTCAATTTAAATATAAAATACTATTTTATATTATATACAATTTTAGACCAACATATTAACTCCGTTCAGAATCGTTATTGGTATACAATAATATCTATCATTGCATTCAAATTTAACAAAACCTTGGTAATAATGACCTATCCTATAAACGAGGTGCCCTCCACCCACAACTGTACTGGAATGGGAGGCCCATCCGTTTTTTTTTTTTGCTGGCTGTTTTGTGTATTGGTTTGAACAATCATGAATACGTTCTCAAAAAAATATATTGTTTAAAAATATAACGTGATACATAGTTTGGGAACCTCTGCTTTAAAGTGTACTTTTTTCATTATAAATATTAAACATAAAACGTATATTATAAAATAATTTGTGCCAAAATGTTTGAGTACAACTGAAAACTATAAGTTAAAATTCGTCACTGTTTAGAATTTATACATTTTATTTTATTTTATTTCTTTATTAAATATTTAATTGTTATAACCTTGAAATGAAGTTACAGATAACAGGGACCTCAAGTATAAAAAGTTTAATAAATCTAAATCTAATTATTATAGATAAGTTTCGACATTTAAATAAACTTATAGGAAATTTAATAACCGATCATTAACCTACTTTAAAGCACCGGCAGTAAATGTTAATTTAAAAGCAATGACTTATATAATATGCCTGCTCGCATTATAATTCAGAATTTTTATCATTCACTCATAACGCCCATATCATATAACTTTAGCTGAATAAAAAGAATCAATTTAGATTCAAATCTAGGGCAAGTCAAATGTTATATTCGTCTTATTACTATAGGAATTTTGAACCTTCGGCGTCTGCTTTGTCGTAGCATTTGTAAACCAACAAAACCACGTGGTCTTTGGCTGTAAGAAAAATTTAACTTTGTACTTAAATAAGTCTTTGGACTGCTCGTCTAACGGCTTTCGGTCGTTTAAGTACATTTGGCCTAATGGCGGTACTCCGGGTACTTCTTCGTACATAATACGGTTTTGCCGTTCACCGTGGTTACCGCGGGTCAACTTACCGGACCGAAAAGGACGTCTTGGGTGACAGCCAGGATGGTGTGCAAGGTTTCAAACGTAAAGCAGGACTATCTGAACCACTATAGATACTCGAGTCCAGTTTTGTATAAGACAACGATTGTAGGTACCTAGAAATATTTCGGACCGTGGTCAACCGACGGCCACGGTTACTCGAAATAGGCGGTTCTCAGAATATGTCCGCGAAGTTGACGATGCGCTCGTGTAACAGTATTTAGCGTGTTGTCCGACTGACCATTTCCGGGACATGCTGTGTACTACTGATTATATTGGCGAAGAAAATTTAATAAAATAGTCGTCCGACAGTTTACAATACGGGCGTGTTCGTCTAACGTTCTAGCTAAATACCACTACAAACACTATGTGTTGCCGACTTTAATATTAACATTTCCCGAGGTGATCTCAGCGACAATACGCCTTGGGTAAAAGCTAATCATTCAAATGCGGACAAAATCCTATCTGGTCGGATTATGCATGAGTGTATACGCCGGAACTTTACATCCAACCCGGTGTCACGATTTTAATCCGTTATCAATACCCGTCGGAACGTGTGTGAACTTCATAATTTTTGTTTAACACTTGTTGTTTGCATCATTGTCCGTGGTAAAATTGATAATAATTTCCGATTATAGCCAATAATTCAAGGCGATAAGTTTATATTTTGATCACTCTATTCGTAAATAAAAAAAAACAACGCTAGTCACACAGTGCACGCCATCTGCTGCAAAGGAAGACATTGAGTCCGTTCCGGTTAATCTATATTGCCATCACATTGTAGGTTATCATGCAAATCGCATCGATAGCCTCCAGTAAGGCGTTGGAGTATCTAGATTGAACGTGAACCACAAATATTCTCCATGGTATCACTGCACAGATTGACCGCAAAATTCTCAGGAAACGATAGTAGTTTGTTTTTGTTTCGACGGCCGATACTCGTAAGAACCCGGCGGCAAATTTCGCTATGGTTTTGGACCTCAGCAGAAGTATTACAATTATACGAAGTTACCCGAAATACTTTGACGATGTTTGGTCGACCGAATGACTGTAACAAAAACAGTATTCCGGAAAATTATGATGGAAATAGTTTCGGCCTTAGTACACAAATGATAATAATTATAATATTTATTATCACGTTTAATATTATTCATATATTCTCAATCATTATTCAATATCATAACTGATATTCCAAATGTAATCGTATATCTATTTGCAATATAACTAAGACAACCACGGAACGTCATCATAATTTACACACAGTAAAATAAAACAATATTTTTTGGAACACGTTCAAAGTGTAGTATAATTTGTTTGTATAGATATAATTTTTTTTTTATTAAAAAAAGTTTTTGAAAAAAAGAACGATAAAATTAAAAATAATAGTTATATTACAATTACAGACTTTTTTTTTTGTAAAAAAATATCTCTATGTCAACAATTTTAATTTAATCAAACTTTGTAAACGATACAGCTATGCATTAAATTCCTATTAAAAAATTGTAATTAAACTGGCTAAATGAAAATAATACTTCCAACTTTAATTTTGCTAATCACGATAAAGTTAATTGATGTATTATGTTCAGTAATTTTAACGTAATAAATATTGTATTTACTTCACTGCAATTTGTATTGTGCATCACTTATATTCACGCTTCAATAGACCGATGACCTGTAAATATTGCATTTCATATGTCATGACCACACCTATTAATTTTATCCAAACATGTACACAGAGAGGACATTTGAATGTCACTTGTTTGTAACTACATTGTTAAACAAACATTTGCAAAAAAAAAAAAATTAAATGTCTTTTATATAAATATTGAAGTTAATATAGTTAAAGTTTGATTAAACAATGCTGACGAGAAATGAAAAAAATATTATTTCAAGCTATACATATTACATACCATCTTATTTTAATGGAATATTTATCAGTCTGTAGATGTAATTAAAAGAGAATATACATATTTTTTTTCATATTTTGATCAAACCCGGCAAAACTAAACTCAATAAATGGTTTATATGGATTTGAATTTTGCAGAATTCAGGTCACTCTAATAATGTTGAAAACTATATAGATGGCTCATAAATTAGTTTAATCACAACTCTTATTTACCATACATTTTTATACAAGTATCATGAGCATGAATATGTGTATGTATGGGCGTGCGTGCGAGTGTATGTGTGTGTGTGTGTGGGTGTGTGTGTGTGTATGTGTATGTGGGTTTGTGTATGAAGTTTTCAAAAAAGTTGAAGGGGTATGGTCAATGATACGTGACATGACTTCATGTATATTAAGAAAAGAAGCATTTCCAATTTCAAATCGTATTCGTAAAAAAAAAAAAAAACGTAGTTCTAACTGAAGATAGGGAAGCCGGGGGAAGAATGGAAAAAAAAACAGTATAGGTGTCCTCGAAAGAGCGAAATAGTGAAATTTTGACAAAACTTTAATAAAGCCCAATATGAAAGTTTGAGTAATTTCTCAAATAGCAGGGGACACAAGAGGCCTTAGCTGGAAAGCAAGACTTTACGATGGTCTCGCAATATTGAAACGCCTTGGCTAATAGGAAAAGTTATGGCTACGGTATTGGGAGATGTCCTTTAATAGCTCCAAAGTTTCTTTCTTTCCCTCATTTCTTTTATGGTTTGTGCACGTGGATGTGTGTGTTTATCCGTCTGTGTCTGTTTCAGTTTTACCCTTATTATGTGAATACTTAACACTACCTCAAAGAACAAAAAAAAAAAAAAAACATTTCACTTTCAGTAAAACACGATATCTTCATCGTATCCGAAGCCCTGGGGGTTTATTATGACAAGACACGATACTAGAAATGCGAAAAATAATTGTTCGTTGTAAAATTAAGCTCTGCACCAATATATTTTAATATAAGACGGTGAGTGGTAAGTTGGCTTTGAAGTTGAATAGAGTTCATTACAAAATAAATTCGGGGTTAATTAAAGTGCAGCATATGGAGATATAACCACTACATTAAGCGCAATACCTTTGGTTGGTATAGAACGAGTGTTACTACACTGTTATCATCAGTTTTTACACTCAATTACTAATTAGTAAACAGTTTAACCGAAAATGCAGTACAAAAGAATAGATTAGTATAATTTATAAGTCATACAAAACTAACCACAGAGTAATTTCTAAAATTGTTATCATTACATACCTTATACCTAACCTTATATTTAATTATAATAAGATGTAAGTATATTTAAATGTAATGGGTACATCTAAGGTGATATTTTTAATATAATATACATTGTATTACAAAAACATTATATACTTTACTATTTACGTTATATTCTTATAATTCGTATTCTGTGGTTACTTTTTATTTTCAAATAAAACCATATTATATAATTTATTATATAATTAATATCAAGATATTTTTTTTTGCAAATAACAAACTATTTGAATTTATTGTAAAAAAATAGAAGCAGTCATAATAGACATTTATTATTTTTGAAAAAATATAATAATTTAATATTTTCAACCCGAATATTAATTAATATATAATATTTAATTAATTGAATAATCTTAACTCTAAATAGGTACTTCCAGTAATCGGTTTGATACTCCATTTTTTAAACTATTTCACCAAAATATTCTATTTCAGATTCTAAATAGAAATAATTTGTTGTTCAAATCAGGAACCTTAAAAGTAAGAATAATTATCATTAAAATAGACAAAATGTTTAATATGGTATAAAGTGCACACATTTTTTAATTTTAATAAAAACAACTATATAGGTTTTAGTAAAAACTTTTTACTTTATGTATGCCATTGGACGCGTCCCCAGGTTAAAAAAAATATAAATATATTAAGCATGCATTTAATTTTAATATATTTAAGATCTGAATGTGCACACCGAATAATAATTTTGAAGTAAATCATATGTATTTATATACGCATTTCATTGGTAAAAATATTACTTACAGTCTAACAATATTTAGTCGTTAATGGATACACAATATTCAAAATAAATATCAAAATTATTTTTTGTAAATTGATTGAAGCATTTTTGATCAAGATTTTATGGATGGATGGATTCACCTTATGATATAGATTTGATGGCTATAATGAATAAAGATAAAATTTTCAGTCATCCATGAATTTTTTCAGATGTTGTTTTCTTTGTTTTAATACAGTAATTGTAATAATTTTTAATTAAACGTGACATTTAAAAAATCTTGTACATTCATTTTACGGTTTTAAGATATCCTTGATTCAAACGAGTCTCACATTTTTTTAAATTACTCGTGAGACCTATCTAATATTATATCTAATGTTAAAACTCAACAAAATCTATTTTGTATTAAAATATTTGATACTATTCATTTAAACATTTATTTCCCAAATACAACGGAAGTTTGAAAGGTAAAATTATAAAGTCACAAGGATGGATCGTCTATTATAGTCGTCATTTAAATTGTATTGACTTTTCACTACCAATATAAAACGTCTTAAAAAAATAATTTAAATGCAATATTGCATTTTATTTGTATGCCGTTTACGCGTTTGATATTCCTTGGTCAAGAGTAATAACAGTGTTATATGTTTGCAAATGAACGCGCACAATATGATATATTTATTATAAACAACAAAAGAAGACAGAAAAAAAAAACACTTGCTACGATCCATGTGTGTTTACAATAATTGCACAGTAAGATAAGTGCAATTATATTATATTAACAGTTATAGCTACTGGACAAGCGCGAGAGAAACGCAGTAACGATCGACGGGGAAAAAAAATGTTTGGTTTAGCTTAAACTGCTGCTGTTACTTCGACCAAATATGGCAGTTATATATGTTATATTCATTGCATAACTGGATGATTAGTTGTAGTTACCGAAATTATACAGGTCGAAGAGTTTGGGTCGGTCAAATTATATGATAAACAAACGCAGCAAAACAGAACAATTACACAAATAGAACCTTCCCTTTCTTATGTGCATAGTTAAATAGCCCTAGTTTTACTATCTAAATAAATTTTAAGCCCGACTGATAAAATATTATAGTCTTTTCAACATTTTTTTTTTTTTTTTTTACCTCACGTGACGAAGGCGATTTGTAATACACGTCATATATGATATTTAGTATAAGGTTTGTTTTACATTTAAATTTATAAATGTTTTGTTACTATTGTCTTAAAATGTACTGAAATGCACGCAATTATGTTCTCAAAATCCCGAAAAAAACATTCATAAGGACGAAACCATATGTAACCCTAAAACATTACACATAGGTAAGAGAGGGGAGCAATTAACTAAACATATATATTATAGGTTATGTCCATTATTACACGTATGATTATATCATTATACATAAACGCTTACAACACCACTGCAGAAATTGTGCGTATGTGTTCTATACATATTTTTTTTTAATTTGAAAAATACTCATTAATTATAAAGAGCTCAAAAGAACAAGTGTACATAATATAAATAATATGATGAATCTACCATCTATAAGCAAAGCTTGTAATGATGGTAGAGAGTTACAAATTCTAATAATTATTATTATAATCGAACAATAGCATAAATATAAAATAAACACATTATTAAAGTTTCAGTGCATATATGCACAAGCAATTGATTTCTATTAGGTACACCTACACGTGTGATCAAGCGATCATAGACTACTGTGGTAAGATAATACTAATAACACTGCATCACCATGAATTAGCGACTACGATACGTTAATAAGTAATAACTTTAATATTATATTTTCTCGGAACCAGACAGTGCCAAAATAACGAGAAGACTAATTAAACGTAAAATATTCCCACGTGCGTAGTGCAGTTATTATTATATAAAATATAATAATTATATGCACGCACCCACTATGCACTATATATAGAACAAATTGTAGTAGCTATTATATTACATAATGCAATCGATGAGCCCGAAACGCATTTTATTTTCCTAAAAAACCCCCATATGTCCCTAAAGTGTCCTCAAAAATGTAAGTACTTATTTAGTAAAATGTTTAATCATATTGAAAGTAACCGAGCTATATGGCCGGCCGCATGCGGTATTTGATGCTATCAAACCAAACGGCAGCTGAACCACTCGCTGAAATATGTTGCACTATTTAACAACACGTATACATTTTTAGACAGCTTAAAAAAGAAAAATGTATTCAAAATAATCTTGTCCGACGATCAATTTTAATAGTGCGATTTTTCTGTTCAAATTAACAAATGGGATGTTTTCTGCAAAATCGCTGAGGGGCTATTAAAGAGAAACTTTATTATGAAAAATATCATACAATATGACATTTTTCGTTAGTCTTGTACTTGTACTGTCGTTTTAACATGATTAAGTCGAAAATTATAATTATATTATATATTGTTTTTTACGTTTTTTGAAATTAGAAAAATCGAGAGAAAAAAAATAAACGTCAACTTTTAACGTTGGAATATGGGCTTTAAAACCCATCAAAATGTATTATATACGATGACAGCCACTTTTAGTTGTAGAGCTGCGACGGAGTTTGACAGCGGATGACAAAAATACTTCGGTTGAATGGTCATCTTTTTATCACGATTTAAGTACCTAAACCTAAATAAATGCTACCAAAAATTTCGCACAGTTCGCGTTTCGTTATAAAAAAATTAATTAAACATAAATTTGGAACCAAGATCATATTATTTCATCATCATATTATGCAACAATAGTGATTTAAATAGTAATCAGGCACGTATCCAGAAATTTTAAAAGGGTTCAACAAATGTAAACTCATTTTCTAGTGATTGCTTTTAATTCAAAAATTATATTGATAAATTTAAAAAAGCCATAATTTTAGCTAAAAAAATATTAATTTATTAATTGTTATTTTAATTAAATATCTGAAATAAATGATAAATTAGTTTTAAGTTCAATTACAAATAAATAATTTATTAAAAATAAATCATCTTAAGTTCATAGGGAGATCTAATACTCATCTACATGGATACGTCCAGTGGCAGACTGAGATGAAAAGGTCTGAGGTGCTGAGGCCTTTATAAGGCCATTGTTCCCATACAAAATACACTATAATAGTTTTTAATCATCCCATAATCAGTAGTAGATTATATAATTTCAATAATTACAACATTTTTACTTTAAACCATACGAGCAGGTCATTTATTATACTAAATATATAAGTAGAAAATAAATTGAGGATTAGTAATTAGTATAGTTCTGCGAAAAGAGATGAATTATCAGCAATGTTATCTATCATTTTTTTCTGTGTCGGGTAAATAACCATGTTGAATGCTAAGAAAAAGTTGATCTATTTTGTTTGATATTTTTTGGCTGTGGTCCGAGATGCGATCGAACTTTAGCACCCCGGGTCAGCTCACCACTGGATACGCCACTAGATTTGTAATTACTTAGGTGTATATTTTTTAATTTTAAATTTCTAAATTTTTCATAAGTTTTATTTAATTTTAACCGTTTTTGTGGTATGTACAAAAACAATAATGATATTTTACCGACAATTGTTTGCGCAAACAATCATGTAAGGTTAAACAAACAATTGTGCAAAGTAAAATGTATGATTAAACTGATAAATTGAGTAAAGCATGGTTCAATTATTATTTTTCATTCACAATACAAAATTGTTCAGGATTTTTAGTTATATGTTCAGTAATACAATTCAAAGTGATTCAGTTTTGATATATGATCAAAACCGAATATCTATGACATACGTTCGTGTATAACATTAAAGTGTATAATATTATATGCAGCTGTCAACTGTTACATGACATATAGTTAACACAGCTTACTAATCATTTAGCTTTTAAATGGATATTCGGTGAGATCATGCATGTTATAATTCGCGGGCTACTTATATTCAATGATAATGTAGAGTACGCTGATCAAGGAGATTACAAACTATTAGGGTATTAATAGTATTATCTAAATAACGCTGATTAGTTACGTGTGTTTATAGTCCTAACAGATACTGATAAATCAATTGTAATTGTCAATTTCAATTGATGTTGGCTTATTCATGTTTTCAAACATCTGCATTTTCAACTCCACAGAGCATATTGTATTATTACATTGTAAATCCCGAATGAGCAGTCGTGTTAACGATACATAATGATTAAAATATTATATCTGTCTAAACAGTTAATAATATTTGTCATTTGCATGACGTTATAATATATTGATACTATCATTACATAATACTACTATTGTTGTTGGCGAAAATTGTAATTAATATAATTAACATACGTTTTTTCACTAATGTAATCTATGATTTATTTTCGATTGGTACACCATTGATTGTTATGATCACTGGAGCTGAACTTAGTTACGCATCGTATATATCTTACACTTGACCTTGATTCAAGTTAGCTTTACTGAAAGCGCAATATATTTTATTTATTTTTAAATTTAAACGGATACTTATCGTTTTATAAAATAAAGTATTACTTGAGATAACTATTTTGATCAACAATGTCAGTAAATTTGTCAACAAATAATTTATCTTTCTTAATGGTAATGAACAAAAATGGTACATTAATTGGGAATAAAACGCAGCTACCTTCACAATACCGTCCGTGGATGGAATGTAAACGAGCTTGTGGTAAACAAGATTGAAAGCAATAAGAAAATCTTAAACGGTTGATTACACAGTTTTGAAACACTGCAAAACTGCGAAAGTATTTGTGATTCTACTTTAAAAGTTTATGGAAGAGTGATCGTATGTAGGTCAGGTTCTATAAAATATGCAGTTGATGATAAATTATTAGTTTTTAATTTTTTAAAATAATAATCTTATAAATTATATTAAACAATAAATACCTAATTATTCTTTTCTTTTGTACATTAAAAATTATAAAACTTTTCATATCGATTGGTGAATTATAAAATACAATTTTAATTTCTAAATGGTATTTATTGTTTTTGAAAAAAATAGGTCTATATACACAAAAAAAGTAAATATTTGTTTGTAAATGATGTAAATGATCATGCACATTATTTTTTTCATTATTATTCTTTATTTGTTAAATAAAAACTAATTTAACAACTTAAATCAATTTAAACGTATCACACTTATCAATTTGTCTAATTATTACAAATTATTGTTTGAAGAAATATATATTATTTAGAATAATTTGAATTCAAAATTACTGAAAAAATAATCTATGAAAATGTCAAAATGAATTATACAAAAATTACGAGTTGAGGATATTTCTCAACATAATATGGCTAGGTTTACTAGAAAAAAAATCACACTTTTAAGACGAATGTTCTGTTAATACTGAAATATTCGAATTGATTTACAACGGAATAATAAGACAGAAATACTAGAAGAATAACTTTTGATACTCCCGGATACATTTTTTAAGACAAGAGATGACGTTGAAACGTTCGTATTTGTTTTTTAAACAGAGCATTCTCAATAGAAAATTTTTAATAATTATATAATAAATAATTAATAATAATTTTAAAAATTGTATATGTTTATTATGTTTGATTTTGGTCTATAAATCTTTTCTTTATTAATTTCGATGAACAACTTATACATATCCATTGAATGAGAGTTTTTTTCGCATACAAGATATCGTTTACATTACTCGAAGTGATGATTAAAGAGTAAACAAACAATAATGAAGTTTTTTTCTGTTCTTAACAGAAAATATATTTATAGTAATTATAATAAAAGTGTTTATTGATTTACGCTTAAAATTTATCTGAATAATTTAATAACAACTATATGCAACACATATACTTACTAGTATTCTATAAATATAATATTGAACTTAAAAACTTCTTTAAACCCATAATTAAATAAACATTAAGTTATTATAACCATTTCATTATTTTCTACTAATATGATACCTTGTTAAAATTTGTATATCATGTAGAATATATTATTTAGATTATAATATCTCGACCCTGGTTATTATGGTATGAAGTTGGTAATGTGTTATTTAAACTACTTTAGACATTTATGTAGATTGAAATAATAATATGCACATACACACACACAAATATATATATATATTCCTGAACCGTAATTTTTCAATTAAATCAATTTGGGTTGTTATTCAATTTTTATGAATGCTATCTCATTTGGCTTAGCTTTTTGGATTTTAAACCATCTTTCCTTCATCCGGGATATTCAACTTATTATTTATTAATATTTTATACGTACATTCTAAATAACTTGTTGTAAGTACTTTATTTAATTTGTTATAGAAACTCGCAGAGTAAATATTTACTTCATTTTAAAAGTCAAATTGAATTAGGTTTACGCATTTGTTTTAGATTTAACAACTCTTTCGTACTTTACAGCAGCGGCTTAAATATTCTTATTAAACGGTTTTATTTTGTACTATAACTG
The DNA here is from genome assembly GCA_025469195.1 of Chaitophorus viminalis. Classification (NCBI taxonomy): domain Eukaryota; kingdom Metazoa; phylum Arthropoda; class Insecta; order Hemiptera; family Aphididae; genus Chaitophorus; species Chaitophorus viminalis. The sequence goes on from JAIPRK010001147.1 coordinate 29,327, forward strand.
TGTTCAAATTAATAAAAACATAACTATTTTTTTCATCCAAAACTAGACACAATCTATACAATTAAACAGGGCATACCACAATATTTATACATAAGAACTGAATTACCCACCTACTCAGGTTACTTGAATGTTGTGTTATTTCATTTTAACAAGAACATTGTTAAAATTGTTCGATCTATCATTGCAAACGTTACATTTCAAATACATATTAAAACGATTTATAATTCCAGGAAAAAATAATTTCTTTAAGTAGCTAATGCCCATGCAGTTATGAGCATGCACTAGTTAAGACCTTAACGGGCTTTTCGTTTTTATAGAATCTGTATTATAATATATTTTTTTGTCGGATGCTGTTTTCATAATAGCTGTTTAATGAGAAATCTTGTATAAAAGCTTTATCGGATACGCTGAAGGTATAAAATATTATTCGTAAAAGAGCTGAAGGTTTTAATGTAAAAATGTATAACGAATTCACAAACTACAAAAGACATTTGAATCTTCAATATATACTTCTTACGATAGTCAAATGAACGATAGCCCCTTTTTAATTTCGTTGATTATAGATTTAAAAAAAAACCAACTCTCCTAAGCCATTTCATTTGACTGCATCAATATATTATTCAGATAAATATGTTAATACTTAACTGGTCGATTTTATCTTAAGTTTATCTAATGGATAGTCTAATCTTGATTTGTCTTTATTCACTCTTTTTCGTTTAATGTTTACGCTTTTGAAATTGTAATTTTATTTGAGTTTCCTATTTTATTTTTAATTAAATCAAAGCAGGTGTAATTATTGAAGTATAAAGTATAGCTTCTTCTTATTATTACATTTTCTAAAGTAAATACTCGTAGTTAAATAAAAGAAGCTTATAAAAAGAATAAGCTCAAAATTTAATAGGTATTTAATGTGGTGCTACACTACATAAATGCATATATATGGTATTTATATCTTACAAAATAGTTATGATATAAGAAAATATTTCGATTTTAATACCTTAATTATTTAATATTATTGGGTTCATAAAACATAGATGTGTATAACTTGGTTGCATAATAATTGGATGTGAACCAAATTTGTCACAAAACAAATTATTTGAATTTTGATAATTATTGTGATGAACTAAAAAACTATTCTAAATTTTTATAATTTACATAAATACTGTATAAATACTGAAATGTTGTGTATTTGATTATTGTGTAAATGTTGAAAAATTTAAAATATGTATATAATATACATAGTACTATAAAATTTATAATAAAATCATATATTATTTACCTATATTATTTATTATGTAACAAATTGCAGTAGATTCACCTACAATAAATAAGTAGAAAATACATTGGAAATAACATTTTTCTTAATTATTCTGTATTATGTTTTTAGCTTTGATCTGTGAAACTCCTAGACCAAAGATTTTTACGGCCTGGGCCAAATAGATCAATCACTAGTCGATACCGGGGTTATAATCTGCACATGCAGATAGTTATATCAACATATTTTATATATATTGTTTATTCGGTAATTTACCATGGTATAAAAATATATGGATTAAGATGATGTTCGTACAGCGCCATAAATACATTGCATTGGGACATTTTTTTATTACTATGAGTAATAGTTGTTAACGTTAGCCTGTTAATGGGTAAAATGGTTTTCAACCAATATGTATAAACTTACAAAGGACGTAAAAAAAATTGTTTGATGTTCACGACAAACAAGTTTTGTGACATATCACATGCGTGTTCAATATTATGTGACTGTATTATGTACTATACATAACAAAAATAATATTGTCACGGTCGGTGTATGTATTTAGTCAATATTTTTTTAGCCCTTAATATTATTTACTTGTATTAAAAATAATAATAATAAAAGATTTATAAAACACCTTTACAGTTAGTTAAAGTGTACAAACTAATTAATTTTCTGATTAAATAATTTAATAAAAAAAAAACGTTATATACAGTCATTCTATGAATAATGTACGTTATGTACCTATATAATATTATTTTTTATACGAGAACGCTAAATGTCAAAATGATTTTATTAAAATAACAAATGTAAATGGTATTTCATCTATTATTTTCGAAGAAAAGATAATTACTTTACAGTGAACAATTTATTTCGATTAATTTTCAATGGATTGCGGATTAAGGTATAAACATCATAGCATTAAATTTGAACACGATTAATAACGAATTAAAAATTAAGAAATCATATGAATGAAAATATTACATACACATAAATAGAATTGAGACAATTTATATACCTAATGATTTATTTAATAATACTGAATACTGATATAGACATAATAATATCTTTGAATATCGTATTTCTTTCAAGTCGAAAATTAAAAATGTGGAAGAAAATAATATTACCATTATACCTACTTATAAATGTATCCATAGTGGCATGGTATTTTAATATATCGTACATATTATGAAACCATCACAGTCGTTTCCAATGGTGCTCAATAATGACAATCACTATTTGTTTTCATGAACACGCTGTACATTATGATGAGGCTTAATGCGAATATTTTATGAAGTACACTTTGCCATTCATTTAATGTCAGTCATATTTTGTATATTATTATAAAAAGTGTTGACAATTTCATAAAATATTCTAAATGCATAAAATATTTTAGTTTTTAAAAATTTACTATGCACTGAAATTGTTGATAGTGTTGGCACACTAATGATATTACGATTTACAATAAATCAGTAAATATTAAACTTGTATATTACCTATACTATTCACAATAATATAAATAATTTTATGACAATAAACCTTGTATTATTTCTCGTAATAAATGTATAAAATTATACCTTTAACTCATAGGCCATGTAATTATTAACTAATAAATAATCATAATTTATGAATATGTTCAAAAAAATTATTTCAATGTTTTGCGTTTTTGTAAAATATTCAATGTGAAATATTTCATACTTCAAACACTTATTATATAATATTTTAATCCACAAAAGTGTTGAATATTTTTTAACATTAAAATATAATTAGAAATAGAAATAGAAATAACATAAAATTCGTTCAGTTATACCGTAGTATCGGAAAATATGTTATTTATATATAATGAATAATCACCCTACGTAACGGATCACACTCCAGTGTATACTTTTTAAATAAAATATTTACGTATTTGTAGTATGTAGACTGAGAAGTAAAACAGCCGCCACCTCATTGTCATCAAAAACACCGATGTTTGTTTAATATTCTGATAATAGGTGTTGTCGTCGTTCGTCGATACGTAATCCACAGTTTCAAAAGAAAAACAACTAAACAGACAAGTTAAACAAAAAGACAGTGTTCAAACCCCGGTGCAAATGATAAATCTACGTGAAGTAAAAGAATAATGTAATTAGGGAACAGACAAAATATAGTTACTATAATCCTGAATTATTTGAACGCGATTTCGATAATATTACTTTGCGTAAACGAGTAGGTTAATAAATAGACTTTGGAGTGATGTTTACACGGCTATCCGGATCACGACTTTTATGTTGAGTGTTACATATTATTATATTAACCGAGTTGTGTTCTAGTCCATAATGGTTTAACATTAACTACCCAAGCAAAAGCTGACAAATATGACGTTTGTAAACGTACGGAAAAAAGCTCATTTTTCAACAAATCTTATAATTGACTATATAAATGACTCATGTTCAGTATAGGTATAATGATATATATATATATATAAAATTTGGGATAAAATTCTATTTCGTTAATCGTGTCGATTCGAGAACGTTTATGGTAACGAAATGCAACGTATAACAATACTAAACATGTACTCGTAATAATATAAATAGCCATGTCAATGAATCGTCCTAGTTATATTTTATTTTGAAATCATACACTTTTAAAAAAATTCCAAACATGCATGGTAATAAAATTGTATTTAAAGATAGTGAAACTGGACTACTTCTAACCAGTACAATATACACAGAAATAATATGTGAGAGATATGTCTACAATATAATCCGTAACAGACAGTAGTTTGTGTTATTTCACTGCACTTGCAGCCGAATGATGACGTTTTTCAAATACAGTTGTATATCAGTCACTGTTCGTATCTACTTAAAAAAAAAAAGCAATAGTTATGAAAACGTATTTCATAATAATTATGATATTGTACTAAATATCAGCAGAGCCTTTAGGATATGTTTTTATTAAAAAATGGAAAGTCGAAACACGCTATAACGATTATTATAGTTAATACTGCTGCTTCGTACAACGCGCTTGTCGAAAAAAGATTATAATATAACTGGAACCCTATTTAATGTAATTTTTTATATAGTTAGTTTTTTTTTCATGAAGCCATGAAATTTTAATTAAAAAATGTTCCTTTTTAACGAAAAAAATTTCTATTTGCCATTTATTAATTACTAATATAATTACTAAATAAACTAAATTACTATAGTATTAATAGTAACTTGTCAAGAGTATAACCAATAAACTTATAATAATCTTAGATGAAAAAAAATTAATGAGCTTTACATTTCGGGTATACTTTATAATGCCGTACTTATAATATCCTTATATTTTTATTATTATTTATATAGGTTTTCATAATATTGTTTGTTAACTTTTGTATATTTTTATTTGTTCTCGTCTTATAATTATTATAAGGCTTTTACTTATGTTATCTTTAAAAAAAAACCCCAAATAATCGTAATATGCGTGATAATTTATATAATTTATTTTATAATTATTTACCACTGCACAATATTATTGTTATTACGACATAATTCTCATTTAAGATTAACAGTATACATATACTTGCGCGTATTATTCGTGGCGTACGTTCCGTACGGTTAAAGGGCCTCGCTACTGCCGTTAATTTTAACTCAAAAGACATTAAGTTTTGACAAAATTAAAGTTAATTAATGTTGTCCGATTTTGATTCTGAAAAAAAATTTGAACTCGACAGAACATTGTCTATAGAATGTACAGAACACATTGTAAAATTTAATTCTTATACTATTGTGAACTGTTATTAAAAACTAGAATATATGAGTTTTTTCAAATCATAATTAAAATTAAAATTAAGATTAAAAACGAAAAATATCTCGTACGATCTACAGACATTTTTCTGCTGAATTCAAATAATTTTTCAGAATCAAAATCAGACAACGTTAACTTACTTTAATTTTGACAAAACAAAACGGAGGTTGGCATAAGATTCATATTGTGAATTTTATATTGTTATCGAGTCATTGACATGTGCATGCGCGTACGTGAGTGGTAACCGTATTGGATTTCACTTACGCTAATAATCATTTACAACCAACACATAGATTTCGGGCAGCTATTACTTTATTAGATATTGCTTAAATGTTGTCCCTTAAATATTAGTCGTAGCGAGGCCCTTTAATGTGCAAGCTAACTGTGTTCATATCTAACAAAATATCGAATGAACGATTTTGTTCTAAAAATAACCGTCATGCTCATTAAGTATAGATATTGGACCGTGTGGGTAACTGTTTTATGGACGCACTTAACTATATCAGCGAACAACGGTGCGCAGAATGATTCGCGATTTACGCAAGGGGGTGGCGGGTTATACCACTTATACCAGGTTATAGGTCTGCGTCGTCAAACGGCGGAGCCTGCGAGTATTATTTCACCCAACGGTTTTGCGGCGGCGACTTGCGCGGGATGCGAAACGGCCGAGAAACGTTTAATCGAGGCGGAGACCCTCGCACCGCGCAATATTCACGTCCGACTCGATTAATATTCCGGGCCGACGTAAGTGCAAGTCTCGACTCGCATAATACGCATATTACGCGGCAGCGACGGGGACGTTTTATTTTTATTTCATTTTTCCCCTGTGCATAAATTTCACCGCCCCGTCATCATACATATCTCGCTCGATCTCTGTCCGCACAATGAACCATCCCGCTTCGCATTTACGCGGTCGTCATTGGTACGTGACCTATGACGGGCGACGGCCGAACACGTCCAGTCAACGTTTGTCTCCACAAAACCTTCCATCACCGGACGGGTAAATTTTCACATGGTCATCCGGGGTGTGAAAAAAATAAAATAAATACAAATTTCTCCGCGTGTATTACTCTTCTTCATCCCTCCACGCACGACCATATCTGAAACAATCACTTTGTCCGGTGGTCCACCCGGCGCATAATATACCTGGATAGCACCGGTGACCATAATATTATTATTGTACGAAACGATAATTATGTACATACGCAAACAACGGGTAATACGCGCAAACATGTGGCACGGTCAAAAACGCGTAACGGGCGGAAAATAAGAAATTGATAGCGCTCGTCTGGAGACGTTTACGGGCTAGTGACGCGTAATGGTTTTTTAATGCGATCGCATTAGACGGACTCGACGACGGCGATGGTGCCGCGGTGAGCGGAGTACAAAAATAACGCGAGCCTATATTATTATTATACACTTTATTACGTGGACCCCGCTGAGAGGGGATACCACGAGCACGCACGAATCATAATAATAATATTATTCTATTCCCGTTGTGCAGTTGAGCCCCGGTATTGTAATAATTCGTAGTGACATCGGTGTAGTACGTATTTGTATCGTCCACGTGTATGGTCCTGGTCCGCATGGTGCTGCATACACCCGAGTGCGGTTCATTCATGTGGTTCACCGTATTAGAAACGAAAAAGAAATAATAAATAATTATACCAGATTTTTTACTTAGCACACCTCCCTCCCTCTCATTATCACCATAACAATGAACCATTCAGGAGCGTGGGGTCCAGACGAATTGTTAAAAGCAAAGAAAACGCAACGGAAGACTCATTTTACGAGTATATTACTAACGATATAGTGACGTTGTCGAAATCATGGAGTCAAAAGTTCAATTGTTCGAATTAATTGAAAAAAAAAAAAGAAGAAGAAAGTTGTAGCCTGTGATGTAATATGCTTAAATAGATTTTGAACATATTTTTTTTCTGCGTTCAGTTTAAACAAATTCTGCGATATTTGTACGAGTAAAAAAATTGTTTTCATGACTCCAATGGCATAAAATTTTATTACGCACTTAGGTTTCGCAAGAAACAGTTCACTTTTTATACTACCCAAAGTGCTTCTTAGTGTACACACCAAGTTTATAACACTTCAGTTCATGATAGTAACGGCGGCGACTAGGGGGAGGACGAAAAATTATAACACGCGTACCTTACGACCAGGACCTCGTGGTGAGCGCACAATGATATCATCGTATTTCATTTCGTCTCAAACCGTGATATTATTATAAAACGTTGTGCGCGACGGCGTACAGTTATCTTACCTGAGTGTTATCCTGGTCACTGACTGGTACTGGTGTGCGTATCCTCCGACGTGTAACGGGGCGAGAAAAAAAAAAGAAAAATTCACACAAAAACTACACTACACTATTACTATTTCGCGCACTTTCCCTTCCTAAAACCGAACCGGACATGAGAAAATGAAAAGCGACGACCCAACAATATACGGTTGTGTAAGCTGCGCGATATTCAAAGACTTCGGCGGCGAAGTATAGCGCAAAAGTCGCGGGGACGTCGAAATGAAGACCGGGTACGGCTGTACTCGCCGAATCGTGTCCGCGGTGATACTGAACAACTGAACGGGTGCCGTGCGGCTTGCGATCGGGTCGGCCGGACGTAGGGCGAACGCGTAAGGGACGCAGGCGCACCGGCCGGCCCGAGTTGTGCGGCGCACACGTCGTATATTACTATAAATATGATTGTATAACAATACGTATACATAATATTAATAATATCTCGCGTACGAGTGAGATATTATTATCGCCGGCACTGGATTTTGTAAAATAGGAACCGTAATGTGTTTCGAACAACATCATATTTTGTACATTCGACATGGCATATTTAATTGATGCGATTCGAAACCCTTCTCCCTCTCCCACCTATTCGAAGGTCACTGGTTACATGGGTAAAGATAATCTTCTGTGGGTAAAAATATTCTAACTCAAAATATAAAGGTACCTAGACATGTTAAAATGTACCGAACAAAAATTCTTTTGTTTTCTTAACTTGGTTTACCTGCTACCCGCAGTCATGCCATCCCCACATAGAGTATATATCCAAAATCATAGCATCCACACTGTAGATTTACAGGACATATGAGTATTACTTAAAATGTATATCGGCGCACCAAAAATATTACATTCATTTTTAATATTATTTTGAACTGAACTGTACATTTTCATAATATACAAATGATTTAAGCATGTTAAGTTTTCTGAAAACTCTCATTAAAAAAATATTTTATTTTTCTGATTAAAATTACATTATAATTACGTCTATACATCAATAAAAATGTCTTTAAATGATCTGTTTTATAATTTTTGATTTTTAATTATTAACGAACAGTTGTGTCTATAAATATCTACATAGTAATATTAAGTAAAATTCATAACAATAATTATAATATGTATCAATATTGCTTTATCTTTCACAAACTTATAACATTATATACATAAAGAAAACAATATTAATTTATGTATGATATTATTGTTAACTGTTTCCTAATAATAATATAATGTTTAATATTTCAGATATGACGAATAAAATGTATCGTTAGATAGTTTCCATGAAGTATAATAATATCAAGGAAATCCTTACCAAATTGGATCTTCTAGAAAATGACAATGAGGCATGTAGCAGTAAAGTAGAAATTCTTGGTAATATTAACGAATAAGATAATCATAGAATTTTCCTATCAATTCATCGGATGAGTTAATTCTATATGAAGAAAAGCTACTGAACCAAACTTTTCGATTAATAATTTTGCTTGTTTAATTATTATTATGTAATAAACAAATAAGCAAAACAATTGATCAATGAAATTGTTTTATTTTCTGTAAGGTAACTGATTTCAGTTTAATGGTATGCAATTTATTATCCAAGATAGTAGGTCAAATACTTTTCTGAATATTTTTAAATTTAGAGTTAGCTAAATATTAATTTATTGGATAAAAATATATTATCACTTTTTGTCTTGACTCCAATGCTCAGTTATATTTGGTAAAAAATGTTAAATTAATTACCTACTGTAAATATATATTTATTAATATTTATATCTATATAAATTTACAAATGTATTTATTTTTTTTAATTCACACATATACATATATATATATATATATATATATATATATATATATATACTAACTGAGTTACCCGGCGTTGCCCGGGAAAATTATTGTGAATGTTCAACTCATTTTGGGATTAAATTGCTGTGGAATTTTGAAATTTTGCTTCATTTTATGTACATACAGTCATGATTTAGAATTTAATTAGAATTTATTTTGTTTATAAGAATTATAAACACGTAGCTGAATTACCGTTGCCAGGAAATAAATTCGTGACAAATAAGATAACGCCATGTATTACCATTTACCATCTTAAATTCATAATAATTATCGATAAGACATAAGGTTAGGATACTAAACTTAAAAAAAAAAACTACGTTTTTTGGAAAAGCAATTTTTATTATTCTGGAAAAATGCTACATAACTACTATATATATGTAATATATAACTTAAATTAATTAATAATACAATGTCTATTAAGATTTATAATTTTTAAAATAATAATAAAAATGTTTAGATTACATTACACAGTATGTGGATTTATTTTCATTGTAATATTTTATATACTATAAATACTAAAACCGTATTTATCATTTATTTTCTGAGATTGCTTTTGACAACACTTAGACTTGTGTTTCTATAAGCATTATTCCTCTCGACAAGTGAAGAGCACTTTTAGCTAGTTGAATGATATTTTAATGACAGACAAGTAAATGTGTCAAAAGTTTGTTTGGGCCGGTGTAGCATTCTATGGATGTGACTAGTTGTGCCGACATTACAATAATATTTATATTATAATTTAAGTATATTTGATTTATTGTAACATATTATTTCAAATTAGGTTTTGTCGTTAGTTTTACAATAAACAAATAAACATTACTATCATCATCTCCTTGGCGTCCCAAGTACACACGATTGTTGAAGTCACCATCGAGTTCCTCGGCTAGCGGGCCGGAGACGTCTAGTCATGTACAATAGTAAAGTGCGTATACAATTATCGCAGCACTAACGATATCCATAGATTAGATATACTAAATATATTAAATGTTTCATCTACACAAAATAAAAAATACACAGTTACGCGTTCGAGATCGATTCGTTGTCGTGAAAAAGTTTTGCGAGTCTTTGGTTGTAAAAGGAGTTTAGAATTGGTTGCGTTAATATATTATATTTAATTTCTTATAGTATGAATTGATTAAGTACCATTAAAAAATCGTTCTCTGTCCAGTTATTGGTAGAAACGTTGGTGAGCGATGACAAAGGGGTTACAAGTGCACTACACTTCCGTTCGGGGTCAATACTTTTACCTGAAAACGCGGAATTACGTATATAATACTACGTTTTCCCGTCGTCGTCTCTTGTGTTTTCGATTTCCATTAAAATCGGTCATGTTCACACGTCACACATCGTCCATACTTTTGTCCATCTTTCGTGAACTCATCATAATTATTATTTTTTCTTCCAATTCGATCTGTGACAACAACCTTTTGTCATGTTTTGTTGTTACAGCAAAGATTAATATGAACGAAAAAAGGAAAACCATCTAGTTTATATTCTTACCAGTCATAGACAATTATGTAAGTACCATGTATCATTGTATCAACAAATAACTATACCAACAACAAAACGTTGACCGAGCATATTATTATCGAACATTGTATAATATCGTCACAATAGAATTATTTTGAACTTATTTACCGTGTTCATTTACACGTGTATAACATTATTGTTGTAAGCCCACGTGGATATCGTAGTCCACGGTGTCGTATTGTGTGTTTACGCATCGATTTCTGCTACCGCGATCCACTAAATAATACAATATACGAGAGAAAACTCCATAATATTTTGTTTAGTTCGACGAACCGACTGTAAAAATTAAATTTATATACCTAAGCTTGCACGTTTTCAAAGAAAACTTTTTCGTATCGAAGGACAGGGATAGGTACTTAAAATTGTATAAACTCATTTTGTTCAATGTTCCAGTTAAAAAAAAAAAAAAAAAATATGAATTTTAGACCCGAACGATGGTAGTTTGAATCTCTTAATATGACGCGTGTTCGGCTGTGGAATATGAAATCAAATAGTTACACAAATAATTCTAGTTTAGTCTAAAATATGTTTATACAGTTTATGTTAAGATATTAAACATCGACCATTTTAATTGTTTACAATACCGTACAAACATTGATATTAATTAAAAATACATTGAATGCTCTTCGTTTATTAAAGTCGTTTTTTTATACATAGATATACCATAATACGTACAATATTATGATTTCATATTTACAAGTATAGAATAGTAAAAAAAATATATTTATCATTATTTTAGAAACAACAAGAATTAAAAATAATCCGTAGGTAAAGAAATATACATTTCTTTTTTCGGAAACCTTATATATGGTGAATGTTTTCTTTGAAAGGGATCCCAAGTAATATTTGTATAAACCTGTTAGGTTTATAATCGCATTGATATATTATCATTACTTTTACTAGTGTAAATAATACTTACTGTGTTACTCGTCAGACCATGCAATGTTATTTCAATCAATATTAATATTTCGTTCGTTTAAAATCCATAAGAATTAAAACAACGTTAAACCGTACCTATTATTTTACAATTTAATGAAATATAATATTTTTATTTTAAAACTTCAATTCATAAAATCATCAAAACCTCCGTTTCATTATTTTACTTGTTGAGATTAACAATGTACATTTATCCTAATATAAAATGTTGAAAACAGTTAATTTCATTCGAACAATCTATAAAACTGTAAATATTTAAATTTTTTTGGATATTTCGAGAGTTGTTTGTTTCAATACACTCTTGAATAGAACTTCAACAAATATACACATAACTTTTTTAATCCGTTTATATACCCGGGTATTTAATAAAATTGACATTATTTTTAGTAATATTACGACATTTACTTGATTTTTTTCAATTGGAGGTATTAAAAAATATGTTTAATAAAAAACTATTGTTTTGAATTTCAGTTTCCATATTTTTAAAAATCCCATGATAACGCAATGCTCGTTTAAGTATAATTTAATAAACTCCGAAACCACTTAATAGTAAATGAAGGGCAAATTATTCAATTTAGAAGAGAAACGTAGCAAAAGTCGTTTCTCGACTATACCTCCATTTGCATATAAGATCAACTGATGAATTGAAATAATATGTGTGGATCATTTGTGGAGTCAATTACTAAATACTGGAGATGTTTTAGAAAATGACGAGTGGTTAAATGAACTGTTATAATTTATTAATTAAAACGACGTTTCGTTTACTCGTTATATTATCATTCTCTATGATACAATTGGTATTAATTATATAGCTGGAATAATTTAACAACATGAAAAATTGCGCGTTATTTTCTAGCCTTTTGATAATATAAAGACCAACGCGTGAACTGCATTAAGGGAATTTAAATTGTAGTTAATTTCTATACTAAACTTATATGGTTATGTATGTAAAATATGTAATATGTATATATTTATATTATGCACAGCGCGTGTACTCAATTATGTATTTTCTCAAATGTTTACGTTTCGTCTTTAGAATCTGAGTGTGAGAAGGTATCATATTATTTTTTTTGTATGATTTTTAGAAATACAATCTGAAAACTACATCAAATAGAAAAATATAAGCAATTTTTTTTGCAAGTAACCAATGATTTTGTATTTTAGATGAAGTAATATTTTTATTTACATAGTATAGGTACATAATAATATTTTACCACTATAGTTTCTAACGATTTCATTAAAATAAGGGATTCCACAATAAATGTTTTTACGTTATTTTTTTTTTTTTTTTTTACAATTCACATTTTATAATATTATATTACTTCCGAGCCATTCAAATGGAACAAAAAATATTCTACCAAATCGAAAATCTTTAAGCTTTTAAAATCTTGTAATTTCCTATGCCTTCAACTCGGAAATTATGATTAGAATATTAAAATTGCAGTGCAATAATGTGAATTACTTAGGTGCTTACTTACAGTAAGACATTTCTTGTTTTATAGAAAAAAAAAATTAATTTTATTTTTCATGCAATATACGGAAACTATGTTAGCCTAGTCAGGACATTCTATCGAAAATACTTACGTTCAATAACATCACCATTTGCTAGAGAGTAGATATAAGTTGGCATTTTCGAAAAATATTTGCATTATTTTAATAGTTTTACATTCAAGTATTTGTAAAAAGTATTTGAAATTTTTAAATGGTTGAAATAAATATAATATAATATATGACTACAAAAAAAAATTAAATTGCGTTTCAATTAGGTACAATTTATTATTTATAATTCGCAAGTTCATAACACTGCTGTAATTAAATTTATGGTTTCACTGATACTTATATTCAGTGTAGTGCATTATCTAGATGATTTATCTAGATAAATTTTTTATCTTATCTAGATAATAATAGTTTGAAGTATCTTTTTATCCATCTTTTTAAATAAAATGGTCATCTAAGATAAATTATTAAGATAAATTTGAAAAAGATAATTTTTTTTAATTTAATATTATTTAAATTATAATATATTAATTTGATCAGTCAACTGATTAATAACATAAAATAAAAAAAATAAAAATAAGTTTATTTGCTGTTTTTTGTCTAAATTAGCAAAATTAATTATGATTATTTTAAACTAATTAAAACATAATTAATAATTTTTTTTTTTTTTTTCATAGAAAAAAAACCATTTTACAAATTTAAGTTCTGAATGATGAAACTGTTTTATCTATTTTTTATCTAGATAAATTTAGTTATCTTTTATCTATTATCCAGATAATTTTTAAAATAATTATCTTTTAATCTTATTTAGATGATATTTTAATGCATTATCCGTTATCTTATCTAGTCTTATCTAGATAATATTTTGGTTATCCATGCACAACATTTCTCATATTATATTTTTATTTTATTAATTATATTTAATCGAATTAGCGAAATTATCTGCAGCACCCACTCCATGGTTTTATCCACTTTGTCTTCGTTTTAATTTGTTCATTCATTAATAATTTAAAGATACCATTTTGGCGTATGAGATTTTCCCATTTTCGTTCGCCCATCTCTATGTACGTGTTCAAAACAAAACCAATTACTGACGATCACGTGCCTTCGGTATTTCGTTTTGTACAGTTTACATAGTCATAATAAATAAGTACCCACTCACCAATTTCTGTAACGTAGGGTACCTAATATTGATTTTTTATGTACGTCATATGTGACTAGTGACTATGTGAGTATAAATTATACATTAGTCTAGCTGTCTAAGTCCTGGAGACTGGAGTCCAAGATGGATAAATATCCTCCACCTTGCTGAAGTCATTGGGATACCCACCCCCATTTTCGCATGAATTGGCCGCCTCATAAATTAGGTATTCACGCCACCACTGACAACAGTAATACTTTGTGGTACTCACATCATATTAGAATAACACGAATGTTAATAGTTAGTAAATATATATACACAGATATCTAAAGATGTTCTGTTGGCTGAATGCTCTATGTTTGGGCCGTTATAATGCCGTTTGTATAACGCGTATTGTAAACATTTAACTTGTTGTGCTATATTGTACTAACGGTAAATTAAGAATATGGTGCATTGGTGAAGAGAAGGCGGGGTGAAGTTCGATACGTTTCAGAGTTTCAGTTATAAATTTCATACTTTTTTCACTCGAAAAATAATGGCAATCTGATAACTTTGACACCAGCTCAGAGTATAATGATTAGCATCCTATTTCCAAACTGTCACGTATACGTGCTATGCGTGTAAGGAATATATTAACTGACACTAGTGGTGTATTTTCGAAAAGAAGGAGAAGGGATCACCAGGTCTCGACTCTCCCGAGAATCAAAAAAATATTTTTATTTAATCTACAACCAAATTTAAAATGTATAAATAGTAAATACTAAATTTCGCGGTACAAAATATATTAAGAAACTGGATTCAAAATTTCAAAAGTCATAAGCCACTTAGGCTACTTAGATATATAGAAGAAGTACTTAACTAATGATGAACTAGTAAAAAATAGACTTCAACAATTTTTTTTTTTTTTTTATAAATACTCTCATTTAACAGATCATTTTTCATTGATATTTATAAATGAGTTTATTAAACTAATAGGTAGCAGGCCACAAAAATTCTATTTTTAATTAAAATTATATAATTATTAATATTTAACTCAAATGTAATAATAAAAATATTATAAACTTTATATAGTATATAAATTTGTAAAAATGCAACTGACTAATACCAAATGTGTTTAACGAAAAAAGTAACGTTACCTAACAAAATAAGATATTAATTATCGAGTGGTTAATGGAAAATATTATTACAATGTAGTTAACTAAACAATATATTCACGATAAATGAAGAGTAATTACCACGTTTTATGAGGTGCTTCATCACGATACTATATTATAATTACATGATTGTTTCATTAAAATTTTAATTCACTAAAATTAAATTAGCGCTCTTATAGTATTTTCACATCAAACGAATAATAGTTTGAAAATGAACATTATTGGAGTGCGTTGAATACAGTTTTGAAAATGTTTATTATCATTGTTGATAGTATTAGATTAATCCTATTTAAATCAAAGACAACTTTAAAATGCCTGTACAATAACTATAAAATAAACTGTTAATAATTAACTTTTAAATTAAATTCTATATTAAATTTTTCTTAAAAAATAATAATAATAATAATCAACTCAAATTTATATATAGTATTATGATGTCGTGTTATTTAATCTGTTCATTTTCAAATAAATAATTTGATCTGTAACACATATAATGCATTTATTAAATTTAATAGAACCTTTTTGTAAAACTAATTTTAATATTAATTATTCAAGCTATACTGATTTTATGTTTTAAGGCTGTATATTTTTGTAACTTACTTTTAAATGGTAACATCATGGAGTTCAATTTTTATTCTTACTGGCAAAAGTTTATTATTGAGTTAGAATAATTATGTGAAAAAAGTTTTATATAGTATGAATGTAAATTTATGGTTTTCATAAAATTGCATTATTTGTTAAAGAAACAGTTTTATCATTATAATTAACTAAGATACCTATGAAAACTCGATTTAGATAATATAAAGGAACAGACTATTCGAGCTACTCTGAAACTTCTTATAGCAAATTCCCAATATTTTTGTAATCATAAGATCTTTAATATATTCGGTGAAACTTAAAGATTAATTAAAAGTTTATCATCATTATGATAATATACACTACGATATTTTATTTTGAACTTTTTGTATTTATGGAAGTGTTTTTAAAGTATTCTATTACTATTTGTACATTTTTAATTATATAGTGATTATTTTGAGTAGCGGAGTACTCCATAGTATCATTGTTTTACATTTATGTACTTCAATACTATTAATTTATGTATTTGTTAGGTTTATTTTTTTTTAGATATATATATATATATATGAAACTACGGGTTTACCAAAAATGTCATATTTAATGAAATAACTTAACTTTCGATTTCAACCCAAATTTAATTCTAATAGAATTAGAAGTTGCATTCTTAAAAAAATCGTTAAATTATTGTTCGACTATCCAAAAACTTCTTTTAGCCTAAAAGTATTATCTTACCGTATTGAAATTAAATTTTTAGATGTTTCGTTTTTGACTAAATATATATTTCCGTCCGGATACGGTCTAGAAGAGATAGCGAGTGATGAGTAGTACATTTAGATTTATAAGTGACCCAGGTATTAGTTCATTCCGGTGACTAATGTTTATTTATATATTACCCCCTATCCGATCCTTGCATGTAGTTTTTGATACGGTGGCATCATAACCAATAGTGCTGCATGAGCAGAATTGATAAAGAAAAAGGAGAAATTGAATTTCATTAGGTATTTTCATGGTTTAAGTTATAAAGATATTTGGACAAATATAACGCATATGTTTATATAACAAATTAATTCGATACTAAATTTCCGTGTTTCAACTCTGTATTGGCATAATAATAATCTGTATTCAGTGAGGCCACTTATGACCCTCCAGTAACATGGGTTATAATATATGTATATGCACTTATATACTATACCTATATATAGGTATATTACATGCTGACTTTTACTTAAGTGTTTTTTTTTTTTTATTTTTTTTATGACAGTCACGCCATATAGCAATCTTCCGACTAGAATGTCACACACGATTTACCAGAATAAAGTAATTTATTTGATATTTATTTCTTACAACGATGGTCTGTCACTTTGTCAGATTTATTCTCTACATGGTTGTTACAATCATGTCAGTGACTTTATGTATCTTTCAAGATTTTAAACCGAAATAAATGTATTCGTTTTATGAAACATACTATATGGGTATCAACAAAATGTATAAGTCCACCACAAAATTATTTCTGTTAAAACTTACAGATAATAACATTTTAGCTCATTATTTTTTTATGTATTATGATGGTCCAAATCATACGAAATGTTGTTTAGAAAATGAAAAAAAAAATGTGTGAAACACCTGTGTATTTACTACTACGTTGCACTAAACTCCGAAAGAAATACGATTTAAACGAAAAAACAATTGGTGAAGACATTATACACAACAATAATATACAAATGTACGTTCTGCAAAGTCAAATTTATGCTTAAATCATGTGCGCAATACAATCCAATGGTTTATTTTGAATTATCAAGTCAATGGTTTAATAATAAATAGTCCGAAAATCAATATTTTAAAACAGTGTTAGGTACACTTATAATAAATTATTAGGTATATTACAAACTCAAAAAAAATGTTTTTTTGAAATATTGTATTCATATCAAGTATTATTCCGTTTACCGCAAAAGCTATCAATGCTACACCTGAATAATTTTGTAGTGGTCTATTGACCATGGCAATTCATTTATGACAAAAACATTCACTGCAGATATGAAATAATAAAACGTATGTACTCAAATGAATAAAAAAGAACAAATAATATGTTTTCTTGTTTATTTTTATTTTATTTTTTTTTTATAACTGAAAACTTTCAACAAGATCGGGTTTTTTATTCGTATGTTTCATAGAGTTTATATGGGAAACATTCTGATTTAATAAATATGAGAAAATAAATTCAATTTTGATTCGTAACCACAACCGAAATTAACTAATTCACATTACCTTTGGTCGTTTTATACAATATCGAGTAATAAAAAACAAATCGGGTAAATTAATTTAGTCGTAAATTTTACATTACATACAATCGAACGGAACCATCCCATCACCAATATATTCCACAAACAAATACACATACACACACACACACACACAATCACTTGTACACATATGAAATAAACACAAGGGTAGATTTAGGAATATAAAGATGGAACTTAAAATGTATGGAATGGCTAGTTATGCTTTTTATTAGATTCAGAACGAACCATGGAATGTATTTGTTTTACAACGGTAGTTTTTTTTTTTTTTTAAGTTTTATAACCTATTTATTTCGATTGTAGAAGGGTTCCAAAAGTTACACATAACGATGGGAATTTAATTAAGTCGGTACTCTTGAGATGGCTTTTTCAAAATTTACAACAACTTAATCAATGGACTATTCAAAAATTACGGTAAAGCTATTAAATTTATTAACACCCTTTTCCAAAATTAATTTGATTATTTTGTTCCTATTCAAACAAAATTGACCTGGTTAGAAATATTAATTTACTGTGCGTATTTCAGGGAAATATAAAAATAATATAATATTTACTTTAAAAATTGATCCTTCTTGGAAATATTTATAAATAGGAACTTTTTAGAAGTCTTATTTTATTTTATTTTATTTTAATTGGAGCACCGAAAAGTATTATAAAAATAATTGTTATTGGCGTTTTAATTTTAAAATATCCATATTACTATATTTATAGTTTATTCTTGAAGTTTTCTAATTTTTATTAAAAAATTGATGTTTTTTTTTTTTATTATTATTTAGTAAAAATGTAAAAATAAATAATATTTTGTGCAATGAAGAAGTTTTTCATGGTTTATTAATACGAGTAAGTAAATTTACTCGTATTTACTAAAGCTATAATATATTTATTAAAATATTTATTATATATTTATATATTTATTAAAAAATATTAAAATTAAATGAAACATATTAAAATAATTAAATATGATAAATGAGAACTAGTATATGGTAACTACTAAACTACTAACTCATGAAGAGAAAAAAGTAATGAAACGAAATATAAGGGATATCAAAACACATTTTTTGGATTTCAACAATTCAGTCAGTCTCTAGATTTCAAGTCCTAAGCGTAGAAATATTTAGTGTAATGAGTAATAGTTGGATTTCTGTTGAATGAACAAAAAAAAAAAAACACTGACCACAATAGAGATTAGTATTGATCCACTCTACACAATTTCGTACCATGACTATAATGTATATGAATCAAAATCTTATATATACTTAAGTCAATCGTCAAAATTTACTAAATCATTATTGTTTTAAGAAGACAAAAAATAAGAACATCTCAACACCGAGAGGATCAACTAAAAGATTTTTGCATGTTCAAAATAAATACGTAGATATTACGATTATTACGATTATTTTTCATGCAATACATGATTTCCTCATCGTCATCACTGTATAAAGACCAGAATTTCATACATTGATTATTATAAAAATTTACTAGAAAATATACGAAATTTCATATAGTGTACAATTAGGAAAAGTATCAATGAGTAAAATAATTATGAGTTACAATTGTATGTGAAATAAGAAGGCCTGTCTGTTAGGATATTATTTTACGGCCTATCCTCTACGATCTACGTCAACACTTTTAGGTACTACCATAGAGATAATTGAAACTGGCTAATATGTCTACTGAAAAATTATCATTATTTTGTTTGGCTGTTCCTCTGCGTTATCTCTGAACCGTGATCGGTGTATGTGCAAAAACGACCATTTTACCCATCAACAACGGCACCCATCAATTTGCGTTATTTTACACATTTTCCTTTACCTACATGTGATCCGTGACTTTAATAAATACGTACGATTACGTTACCGTATACCGTTCATACATGCAAGTGTGACCACCGCAAAACTGTAACGATCGGAACTACTCGTACTTACTGCACATACAATAAACCACGGATTGTATGTCAGATTTTTCGACTTTTTGACGTTCCTAAGTATTTCAGAACACGTTTTATTAGTTGAATATTACTCAACGGTGTCGCGAATGTTTTGTCTGATCTCACGCTCGGTTTATTTCTCGGAAATCTGTTTAGAAAACTGTTCCACTCACGTCACCAACAAAACCTCTGATAAAACGCACGATAAACGGCGTAGTCTTGTTTTATCAAAAACATCACCGTTTCAACTCTATTTCTGTAAACAACACGCGTAATTGAAAGCTCTACACGCTCGGTCGAGTTGTGAAATATGCAATCTCAAAGAGGAATCCGAATAATTACGGCTCATCCGGATTTCTAGTTGGCTAGTTAACTAGGGTTGGAAAGAATGAAATTCATTTGTATTGGTTTACATAATTATTTTAAATCAGCAATCAAATATTCAATTGAAAATCTAATTTTGAAAAATCCAAAAAAATATATAACTTTAAGTATTTATAACAAATTACATATCATTACCGTATTCGTAAGACAAACGCTTTGTTATCACATCTAAACCTAAATAAAAATAGATTAATTTGTTTTTTTTAATTAACAGACTAATGATAAAAATGAAAAACTGATTGAAGAATATGGAAAAGATATGTAATATTTCTCATTATTGATTTCCAATCTCATGATCATATTATGTATTATAAGTTTTGGTTACTGATCAAGCTAAAAATAATAATATTAAACTCAAATGAAACATAAAACTATTTGTCTTTTAATAAGAATAAAAAATGATAGAATATTTAAAATTTCCACATTACTAATTTTTATTATTGTATTAATTGAATTAGGTTTAGGTTCTTTTTAGTTTAAATTAAGGTTAGGCTTAGGTCAGATTTAGGTTAGGTTTAAGTTAAGATTTGGGTTAGGTTTAGGTTATGTTTAATTTGGGTTAAGGCGAAGATAGGTAGTTAGAAGAATATTAAATGACGGCGTTCTATATAGGCAAAAGTGGTACATTTCTGTAACGGAAATTGTCTAGCAGTATTCTTCAACTGCTATTTTAACTACACTATATTTAGTGATATTATTATTTATTATATCAATTAATATATCCATTATTATATCAATAAGATACTTATTTACGAGTAGAAGAAACTAGAAAGATCTGAATTTTAAGCATAGTATGTGGATTTTTGACATGGATATAATATACAAAATAAACATAATACATTAAATATTCTAACTATTATATTATGATACAATTATTATTAATTGAACATATTTTGTTCCTGTTATTTTTTCTTTTGATTCTTCATAGGAGTAAATCGAAAGTTGTATTTAAATAATTTGGGTCAGAGTATTAGTTACAGTTAATAATTACTATAAGTATATGAAATTTATTTTTTTGAAAACAGAATTATTTTATGATTATGAATATTAATTTCTAGATTAACTGTACAGTGAAAATCCCGTTATAAATTATATATACGCATTCACGTATATTTATTTGTAATTCACCTCCCAGGTTAAAAAAATCTGCCAATCGGTGGAAGCTTGGATATAATCAGGTGATATAATATAAACATTGAAAAGATCCGAAAAATTAGTATTGGATTTTGCAGTAATCCCTATTGATCCAAGTCAATTGACTTATTTTTTATTGAATATCTACAATCTATTTATAATTAGATACAATTATAAACAATGAGATGAAGTATTTTTTTGTTTTCACTTTAATGGCATTAGAGAAGAGCCTATACAATGATGTATTATCCAAAAATTGACACACTAAACCAATCATTAATTATAATTAAAACAAAAATTAGTTATACCTATTTGTAAATATTTTAAAAATTATTTGTGAATTGTTGTGTACACAATCTGAAAGATAATGATAGAGATACTATGGATTATTAAAATATAAGTTATTTAATTAAAAAAAACCTGACGAGGACGCACCCTGTGGTACAATACAGGGAGCGGTATAGATATTAATCATATGATAGGTTATCAAAATGAATGTATTTAATTTAAATGCAATGCTAGGCATCGTTGTGTACGAAAAATGTTTCTGAAAGAAAAAGATTTATTAGAGTTGAATTGGTACATATTATGTTGTATTTAAATTTTAGTAAGCCAAATTTTTTTATCAATATTTTAAAAAAAATACTTAGAAATTGAAAATTGCAATTTTTATTGATTTTAAATAGGTCAAAATACTTCGAAAACTTAACTACGTATAGAAAACGCTAACATATTTATATTATATGTATAATTATTATAGAAAATGTCAAGTATTCACGGTTATCCGTTTTTGAGTTAGACCAAAATAAAAAAAAAATAATTTGTCAAAAAGTCGTTTTACTTAATAATGTCGGTTTTTTCGTTATTTTTTATGGTTTTTACTGAAGCGTTTGGAAATTATTAAAAATGATTAACTTTCGACCTTTAAAGTAGCAGATAGACTTACTTTTCTTTCTGAAAAATTATTATATATGGAAATAAATGCATTTTTACCGCTCAAAAATGTGATGATGGACACAAAAATAAAATAAAATAAAAACACACACACACATCATTGTAAAATCAATACATTCATCACTCCATTCAGAATCTAAAACGATAATATCAGAGTTCAAACTTTTCTAGAAAAACTTTTACCGTTGGGAATAGGCAAATTACTTTATTCAAGACAGGTATTTTGAGTATGTTATGTTATATTTAATTTAAATCTGAGAATGAATAATCACCTCATTAATCTGAAAACAAATTTAAATATGGAATTTAGCTATAGTTTGTACCAAATATTATTTCATCACTTTTCTAAAACAAAATATAAAAAACAATTTTAAGATTATTGAAGTAAACCTGAAGCAACTTTTAACTCATGTTTCCCTTTAACTGATTAATTTAAATCTGAATGTAAACTAAAACAAAATACCTAAATACTATCTAAAGTAAACACACGCATAGACCAACAAGGCCGTGTTAGGTTAGGTTATGTTTATTGTACATACAAAATGTATACGAAAACTATTTTGAATTTTGTAAAAAAAAGTACGAATTACTATATTAAAACATAAAAAAATAGTTAGACCCAACTTAAATAAACGTATGTGAATCAATATGAAGGTTTAAATAAGTATTAGTTTTTCTAAAAAAAATTCTATACGACAATATAATATATCTTTCACTATGTTGGGAGGTTTACTATATCAATTTGTGACATTAGTTAAAAGCCATCCAATAGCCGTTAGTACGTTGCTCTCGTTTGTCATCGAAGGTGTTAGTATAATAAATAGTAATACTCAAGATACGAAAAAAAGGTTGACTTTCAACAGCGATCTTACGGTCTTTAATGAGTGAAATTAGGCGATAACAAATTTTATATTATGCACCATATATCAAATACATAATAATCTGGTATATTAATTTATTATACACGTCCAATCTGCTGAAAAGCTACCAAAAATAAGACGATATTTAATGACAAACAAATATAGTATTTAAATAAAAAAGAAAAATCGGGTGGGCTTAGCTTTGGCCTAGCCTTGCTGTACAGTTGGGGGTGGAGTGCACCTCGTTTATAGGATATGTCATTATTACAATGGATTTGTTAAATTTGAATGCAATGATAGATATCATTGTATACGAATAACGATTCTGAACGGAGTTAATATGTTTGTTTAAAATATGTATATAATAATATAGTATTTTATATTTAAATTGAATTATAATGCAATTTCGTAAAAATTTAAATTTCAGACAGTCATAAAATTTTTCTTTTAAGTCCGGTTGAAATTTTTTTAAAGATTTTTGAAGAGTAGCTTATGGATAACCTAGTGTTAAAATTCTGAACCTTAAATATGAACAGAATAAATTTTATGAATTTTTATCTACAAAATAACTTGCAAATTATCGTGATTTTGACACATTTTATACAAATTTGAGCTTTATGGGCTTATAAAAAATTTTGAGTGAAACGATCTCCAACATTTTTCAATGACGATAATTTTAGCTTATTATAAACCTTGTATTAAATTTTCAATACCTTTCAGTCAGCCAATTAAATTTTATAGATGTTTAAAAAAAAAAACGAAAATTTAAATTGTCTATAAATAAGTCAACATATTTCAAAATACTTCGAAAACTTGACCTTGTATAGAGAACACCAATTCTAAAATTTGGTAAAAATTTCAAGTTGTTGTGGTTTTTGGTTTTTGAGTTAGAACATTTTAAAAAAATGTATTTTGTAAAAAACGTGATTTTGTGTAAAATTTCTCTTTTTTCGTAATTTTTTTATCGTTTTTTTCGATTTTTTCAAGAAGTATAAAAAAGTTGCATTTTTGACTAGCCCAAGTATCATCTACATTCACTTTCCTTTCAGAAAAGTTGCTGTTTAAGCAAATCGAAGCATTTTTACTGCAAAAAAAGTTGTCGTCAGACACAAAAAAAGAAAAAAAGAAAAAAAAATTTAAAAAAAAACACACATCTTTGTAAAACCAATAGATTCCATCACTCCGTTTAGTATCTAAAAAAATGTATTATTATTAATATTTAATTTTATCCATTATTGTAGCTTAATTAATAACATTTGTCTTCTTAGCATATGGTTGCCAATCTTCTGATACACTCACCTATTCGGTTATGGCTAGTTGTTTAATATATCTGTAATCGAATAACCCAAATAAACTGAAGAAAACGGTTGCTACCAAAATATTTCTTCTGTATCACGGTTTTGATATAATTATCAAAGTTGTCATAATACTTTTCGATCTGTGTGAAGGTTAACACGGTGTCGATGGAAAAAAAAAAGGATTTCCCGGGGTTTTACCATGTATAAAATATAATCAGATTCCAGAACCCCACGAGAGTAAAACCGTATCGCGAACCCGTCACCGTAGGTACACATATATTATATAAATATATATATTTATATAATATATTATTATCGGTGCGTATATGTGCGTACGGAAGAAATATCGACATTTCCATTATGAATGATCGTAATCGACTCCGTGTGTGGATGATTGGAACCGCGTTCACGGGTATACGCTTATCTACACGTGTTACCCGTTCATATTATTATAACAGTCGAACGCACAATCAGCGAAAATGATAACATCATTATGTTATTAACATTATTATAGGTACCATTTATTCGGGCTTTTGCTCGTACAATCTTGGCAAAGTCACCGGTCATCGCAAAACGACTTCGGACTCCGGATGTGGAAATCTTATGCAGGAGCAGAACTGGCCTAACGGGTTAGCCAATCAGGCACGTCCCTTATACGGCTTCAAATATATTAGATATTTGTTGGCATTTTAAAATTTTTAATCTTTTAAAGCGTACGTTGTATAATTTAATATTGCACATTTTGTCTTCTAATTTTTGTGTCGAACAGATAAGAATTTTTTTAGTTTTGTTTTATCTACTTATTTATTCCTCTAATTATTATGAATAAAAAAAACAAGATATGTATTTAATATCGATTCACAAGTACAAAACACTTATAATAATAAGTTTAATTTTAACCATAGATATTAGTTATAACTGTACGATTTGAGCAAATTAATATTGAAACTGGGTTGTAATATATACGAATAAACGATATATTTATTTTTAAATAATTATAATTAATATTGTTTTTTCAAAAAAAAAAAAAAAAACTGCGTAAAATAAAACGAGGGGGCTGGATTGGATAGTGAGTCTATCTTATTATTACTTGATGTATGTACGTTCTTTGTTGAAAATTCTCGTAAACTTTGCCTAGAGCCATGCAAAATAATAAAGAAGCACCACATTTGGCCATACGCAATAGTTTTGTTGAATAATATTATACTATGGGCTGTTCCCTCGAAAACCCATTGCATTCTTTTTTTTTTTCGATCAAAATCCCCCGAAATAGATATTGGGATTGCGCACTGTAGCCCCGGCACGCGTCCTGTAAACGAATCATCGGTCTCCGGCGACCGGACGTATCTGCCCCGGTGATCGATTGGTTACGGTCGATCGTGTACGCGTGCAATACATCACAGAGGATTTGTGTGAATCCGTTGCGAGCACGTGCCGCCTAGGCCGTTCAAAGCTGCTCCCCGACTACATATCTGTTGTACACGATGGTGTTGTCGGTCGAACCGATATTATATCGAACGAGTGTGGCGAGGGTCGTCCCGGAAGCAGTGTTTGCAAATTGAATAGAAACCGAAGCCATTGGCGGGGTGGGGAGGGGAGGGGAGGAAGGAAAATAGTGATTGAAAACCGGTACGGTTATAAATATCGTGATTCGTATTCACATAAAGATGGTATTATGTTATAACGTAAGTATTTCGTAGTAGGTACGCCAAATACATACTACGATAAGTGTGAAGGTACTACGTGTGTAATGTGATAATAATATTATTCATTGTTGGTGTCACAAAAACTGTAATTTTCGTAAACAAAATATTATCGTAAATCGGTTTACACTGAACGTGGAAAATATTGAATCATTTCATGATTTCATGATACGTTTAAATCAATTCTCTGAAAAACAAATGTATATTATAACATTTAACTGCAGAGGGAACGTCGCTTTCGTTTAGTTAAATGTTTGTATGTTGTACGAATAATTTAATAATTTAATCCCAGCTGACAAGCTATAATTTTTTATACCAACGATCAATTCTAACAGAATCTACCGGCGTGTATTTTTCTACGATAGCGCACCTTTGGGCATAGTCAACATAGACTATTATTGTTTTATTATTGCTGTAATGAACCGTTTTATAATTATTATTATTATTTTTTTTTTTAAGCCCTCAAGAATCAGTGATAGTACATCTGCCATGGAAGTTTAACTTGGAGTGTAATTTTTAGGAATTTCTGAGCAACTAGAAAGAGTCAGGTGCAATTTTATCAAACCGTGCAAAATCAACTTTTTCGGTTAAATTGGTACTTAAAGCAAAATAACCGGCTATGAAATGAATGCCGTATAGAAAGGTATTACGTCAGCATATATTTTATACTTTTCGTGTAAGGAATTTTGCTGCTTCGCTGTTTGTGTACCTATACATTTTAATTTTACGCGAAAGTAGGACTGATGAAAAAATTGTGTTTTGTGGGACCTATAATTTGTGAAAATCCAACATAAAATAAAATCGCAATAATGCCATAATGTAATGTGTTAAAATACTGTATTTAAATATGTACGCACGCAGGGGCAGCTTTAGTTCTTTGCTTAGGAGGGGGGCCAATATTTTCTTGGATGTATATATTTACACTACAATAAAATTAGACAGAAAGTGTTTATATAATATAGCAAGAATTTGTGTATTAAGTTATTATTTAGAGTAAAAATTAACAGTGTATTTACTATTTATATAATACATAAAAAATATATACAAATATTAATATTAATAAAATAAAAAATAGGTATCTGGTATATATGTAACTTTGACTATTGACAATAGGTATATTTTTGGAAAGTTCAAATCTTGAAATAAAATGATTAAGAACTGTAATATAACTGTTGAAGTTTTGATTGTCATAAGATTTATATTATAAATTTAATTAATAATTTTTTTGTAATTATATACTATGGTTTAGCCAATAGTTTTTTTCTAACAGTGGTCATGAGTTTCTGATTTTAAATTACTATCACGTTATTAATTATTATAATTTCGTTAACAGATGATAATTATTTTAGATTTAATCTAAGACCGTGTTTTAGATCAAAATATTATCAGATAATAATTAATGTGATACAAGTTATACACTTATACATGACTAAATCAATGAAAATATTTGACAAAATAAAGAGTAAGATGTCTTTGGGGGGGGGACATGGCCCCTATAGCCTCCCCCCTAAAAGCCGCCCCTGTACATACGTGGCGTACAATAAATAATAATATAATAATACGTCAATGATAATAACAGTTAAGAACACGATACATTATTATTTTCATGTGTTAATAATTATAATAGTTTCAGTAGTTTTAACAACGGGGTTGATTTTGAAAAAAATAATACCACCTCCTCTTTACCCAATGCGTCTTGCATTTTCGAAAATATATTCTGCCAAATTATTTTCGTTGTTCGTGTTCAGTGAACCATTACAGAGAGCAAAACATGTTTGCAAAAATAAAAACGGTATGCAGTGGAAGAATAATGATCACTCTCAGTCAGTTCTTTTGCACACGATATTTTCGTCACACGTTTGCGTGACTGTAATTGAAGTTCAAACAGTTTGTCACACAATTAACTACACAGTGAACTCCGACATTTCGAGTCTAAACAGAAAACATCGAGGTATATAAGGTATACAACAATGAGTAAAAAGTGTTCAACTGCGTCTTAATGAAAACACCAGTTTTCACAAAAGAAAACTCGTGACAAATATTAGTATATAATACATGCCATATATATATTTTTCGAACGTTAAAACCAATTTTTAGCTAAATGAAAAAAATTGAAATAAAAGTTCACGAATAATATTATTATAATGACATCCTACAATCTGTTATACCATATAATTATCTAATGATATATTATGTGTAACAACAAAATTATATATTTATATGTAATTTAAATAAATTCGTTATATTGTATTATAAATAGCAAAATAATAATTGATCAAATGATTTAGCGATGCGCTAATACTCTTTGATATTATTCTTCGTGCTCTTCTTCTATAACGGAGAAATTTTATTTATACAAGAAAGAAAACGTAGCTCTGTTAATTATAAAGATATTAAATTTTTTCATTCATCGGTTTCCAATTAATTTGAAAATGTATTTTTTACCGTGTACTTCAAATGAACATATGAAGAGTCTGTCCGTATATTAATTATCATCGAAAAACAATATATTACACTTCGTACGCAGGTAAATGATATTCTGTTTTTGCCTCTCATACAAGATAATATAGAAAATAATACGAAGAAATTAAATTTGACGTGTATAATAGTGTACAAATCGAGTGAACGGTACTGGCTTATATGATTCGGGGACGGATAAGCTGTAATTAAAATGTTTGTTATCTGTCTCCGAACAATATGGTTTTCTAAAACGTTCATTTTTGACACGTTATATTATATTGTCTGCATAATATAACACTGAGCTCCATTTAAAAACGAAATGACATTAAAGCGGTGACGACTTTTATCGCTGCAGCAACATATTATTGTTAATTTAATTTCCGTATATAAAATTTGTGCTCACGCCAAATGTCGCATGTAAAGTATTGTACAAAAACTGATATAATATCGTACGCAAAGATGACTGAATGCAAAGATAATCTTGTCTGTTCTGATTATTACCGGAGGTTTTGAATATTCATTTTAATTTTCATGCTAGTGAGTGATCAAATTTTAGAATGTTGCAACTATTTTTTTATATATATATATACCTATAGCAACTGCGGATTAAGTAAAACAGGTATTAAATATTTAAATACCAAAGAATCGAAGATTTAAAATAAAAAAAATTACTTAAAAGTCAGGTAGAAAAACATAATCACTCTGTACATTTTTTTATGACTGAATAATGTTATTTTTTTTAAAAAAAAAAACATTTTACATTATTTGACTTTTTAATATAACGCTAGACCCGTTATATGCGTTAATTAAGGGTTTTAATTATTATGGCAAAGGATTTTTTTTCACGTTATACTGTATAGTTATTATAACAATATTACACTATATAAATACATATTTTTAACTTTCCTATACGAAAAACGCACGTACAGGTAGGACATAAAAATCAACGCATTTCGTATTTATTGGAGTTCCATTGAAATTATGTAGATTTTTTTAATTTTTTTTTTTTTTTTAATGGAGATAACTTACTGGAGATACGTTGAAAATGATTTCAAGTTAAATGGCAATATTATTTTATGCCAAAACATGATCAGTATCGGATCCGGCGTTTTACGGCAAACCACTACCAACGGATATATAGTTATATAATATATTTATGCTGTGGGTACACCGTGGCGGCATGTGCGTGTGAGCGGTGCCCGATGCGTGTATACTTATAATAATAATTCCGAGAGAAGAAGACGTATATTTTTGCGCTACCGATGTGACACTTTTCCCCGCTCAGAAAATTATCTCCATTACTCACGCGCGTGTATAAATAAAACGCGCGTCGTCCGAGAGTGTGTGGTTCTGGTTACGTGACGGAGAAAAAAAAATATGAAATCCGTTTTAACCGAAATCGCATTACTGCGGTGTGCACCGGGATTCGTTGAAAATTGATTTTAGTGTACAATATTATTTATACTATACCGTTCCGCGCAACTTATATTATAATGAATCATGATTTATTATAAAAGATTATTCCCATCAAACGCTGCTGGAATCCAATCACTTAAATATTATACATATATAGGTACGGTTGACATTATACGTTTACTTTGCTGCGCGCAAAAAAATACGACAGTATAGTAGTTATCAACGCGCTCGTGTCTGACGATACAATTTTCGTTCATACGATTACAAAACATTCGTTTGCCTTATGATAGTCGAAATCAAAAAGTTTATTTTTCAATTTTTTTTATCAACAAGTTATATCAAATTTGGATTTTTTTCCAATTCCATTTTTGACTTCTCATCTAGTTATCTATGTAGGTATGTGTAAATATTGTAAAAGTGAGAGGTAACACAAAACTCGTGTTAGAGTTCTGAAATTGAAAAGAAAAAAAGAAAAATGTTATTGTTTTTCATTGTGCAACTATATTTATTTTTTTAGATGACGATGGAAATTAATTGAAGACATTTTCCGTTGATAGCGCGCTTCGACGTGTTTTATAACTACATACATATTATTATATGAGTGATTACGTTCAACCTTATCATATTATAGATTTATTATTTTTTATGTTTGAATCATTGTTCAGTTGATTAGATTCTTCGTTTCTGCATTGAACAATTTTAGGTAACTGTCGATGCAGAACACCACCTTAACAATGATGAATAAATTGTTATCCAGTCTATTGAACTTAATATTATAAAACCTGGACTAATATTTTTGAAAAGTTTTGATTAAATTGAAATTCTTCGGAAACATATTGAATAGAAATAACCACAATGTAATAATATTATTCTGAACACAAATAACTATTAACAGATTGTATGAATCGTAGTTGTAATAAGTTTATAAGCAATTTTCTAAAATTTCCTCGGACTAATAACATGCAATATTAAATTCATTCAGGTTTTTAAAATTAAGATAGTAAAGTTTTGGGTGCGTTTAAAATATAATAAGCTCAACAATTGTTCATAAAATATTTGATTAAATTATATATAAAACAATAATGTTTCAAAACTTTCAATTATAATTTTGTCGATTTGGAATACATTGAAAAAATTCACATAATATTAAGTTATTTTTTCAGTACCTACTAAAAACAGATCAATTAAACAAACAATAATATTAATCAATAGAAGTATTGATAAATAAATATATTTTTAATTATATTGTATGCCGGTATTGTCCATGAAATGAATGTATATTTTACTTTTATTTTTTAAAAATAAATTAAACATATATTTATATACAAAACACTTGTTTATGTGATACATTTCGAGAAATCTGTAAAATGTATAACAAACGTAGACGATATTTGCTAAAATGAAAATTAACGAAATCGTCTTTATGCAAGACTTAATCTTAAGGCTACACATAAAATATGCCGAATTTAATTTATCAAAGGAACTATATTCTCTTCTTAAAATGAAATTGTATTTTTATCAAATTTGAGTTAAAATGAATAACTTCTTGCGGAAATTCGTGAAATTTTTTTTTGTTGTCGTGTGCCCATAAGATATTATGACTGAATCGTGTCAAATAATATAAAATTCATTAGGTTTAAATTCAAATATTCATCGGCTAACAACGAATATTATATAACGCAGAGATTATTATGATTATTATTTATTTTCAATACAAATTGTATAATATATTAATAATATTAATAGATTAATTTAATATTAAATTACGATCATTCTAAAATGAGTTTTTTAAAAATAAAAAATCCACAATTTTTGTTGAGTAGATATTTCTTTTTAATTTCACCATTTAACGAAAATATCAATTAAAAAAAACCGGCACACAAACCCTGGATACTCCGGATTCCAAATAATCCGAATTGTACATAAATTCATTTGTTCGATAATACTATATCTAAATTAGAATAATTATTCAGAAAAAAATTACCGACTACTATACTAAAATAAATTATAGGATGGACATTTTTTTTTTTCAATTTATTATGTTAAGCTATTTATTATTTTTGTAATTTAAAGAGCAATAAATATAAAAGTAGTAGAAATAAAAACGAAAATCTTTGTCTTTTGAGTAGATAATCTTGAAAAATCTCCGGTTATTCACGGACAAATCAGTAATCTAGACGATAGTATTCGGTCTAAATGTGTCCGGACTATCGAAGTTCTACTGTATATAGTTAATTTGAACTGTAAAGAATATAGTATAATAAAGCTGACCGACTAATATCTCCGGCCTACGTTATAATAACAATAGTTTTATTATGAGAATGTCTCATAGAGGCAAAAGCGTTTTCAAATGTAAATTCACATCGCATATATACCAATTATGTAATACGAGTACGGGTAACCATTGTACACGTGATGATGTTACGCAAAATTAAAGCGTACGTAAAAAAATCGTCCAATGAATCGGTTGAACAGTGTATTTTGGTTTGCGAGGTGGGTAAACTGCTGTTAGCTGTGCCACAGTAGGTTAAAAAATGGACATCTGGACTTAAATAGGCTACTAAAAGAAATAAAAACAAAAGGAATTTGAGAAAAACCATCTGCCGTCATTATTTTCGCTACTTCTTATGCGCCACTAAACCGGTCTTATCGTCTCAACACTCAGAACTGCCCGTTCTTCACTTCCATTGGTAACGGTCACGAAATCTACGTCGCGCTTCACAAGCACAATCGCGCTATCCGAACTTCTTAATGATTTTAAACCCATTGTCATTTTTTTTTTTATCTACGAGTCTTCTGTCTCTTTATTGCCCATCTGTCTCGCGCTTCAATGTTTTATCCCAGCGTCTTGTCTACAAAATTAACAATTTTATATACTTTCTCGTTCTTTATCGTTTGCGCTTATTTTTCTCGATATCCTTTGTTTTAAATTCTATAAGCCATAAGAAAACGATGATGTTGACTATATAACGTAGTGTCGATGACGTAGTAATCTCAGTAAACATTGTTCATAATCAAGTTGAATGAATATCGAAAATCCATAATACAAAAACCGTGAGCAAAACCTAAATGTTATAATAATATTCCGTTGTTATTGCAACACTTATATTGCTGTTTGTCGTAACTGGTATAAATAGTCTTATCACTCATTAATTTAAGATCAAGTTCATTGTGTCTTTTATTACTTTCAACATTAAAATGACGTTTATTCGTTTGTATGAGTTATAATTTATTGTTCACGTTATTTTTATATATTTAATACAATTTTGTCATCATATTTTGTTTTTGATTGTTTCAACCAAATTGATTAATATTAAAATCATGATATTTGATTAAATTCATTAATATAGCTTTGCACAAAACGAAGTCATATTATGATATCATGATTACATACTGTAATTCAATAAGATAAATTTCGTATAATACATAATTAGTTACAACAAAATTATGTTTGTATGTGTAAAAGTATCATGTTGTATCTGTTGTAATCTAGTATTATTACAAGCTTAGCTTAAAGGTGTAGGCAATTTTTATTATTTCTAAATACTTTGTACAATTGTACAATTTGTTTTTCAAATAATAAAATTTTTAAAAAAAATAAAAAATAAATAAATATCGTGTAACACTTTATTATATCACTCGATGTTCACTATTGACGAGGGTTTATTTAATAAAAAAATAAATAAGTAACGTAGAACAAAATTTATTTTCAAAGTAAATCATTAAAATTGACTTATTGTGATGTAGCACCATAAAACGATATATAAAACAATTAGCTTGGATAAACATGGAATGTGCACGTCAAAACGAGATATTATATTAGTAAATTTAAATTCAATAATATTGCGCATTTAACTGTACAGCATTCGCGACGGTCTCGATAAAGAACTCGCATTGATGTTTACAGGTAGGTATATATTATAACGTCTACATACCCGTATTCACACGTGCGATAGTTAAATTAGGTTGTAATTTTGACATCCCCCGGAGATTCGTTAGCAATAAAATAATATTGAATCAACCTCGTTTCGTCGGTACATCATAATATCAATCGTACATTATGTAAATTTTCATTCACACGATCCCCAATTTCGACGATAATTCAGCGTGACGTCGCATATTAAGCACACAGTACATACATTCGTAGTGAAGATAACGGAATACTTGGATGAATTAATTGAGTATATAATATTACTATAGTCATAGCGTATGCCGTATTGTAATAACAATGATATCGTCTCGTTACCGCACGCGCTACCGTGTCAAACAGTTTTCAATCATTTCTCGTGCCCGAGATAATTATAATGTAATATGCTGTAAAGGCATTTTCTGACTGCATACGTCATGATCCGTATGTCAAGAAACTTACACTAAAAATGAACACGTCACGAACCAAAATAATATTCCATTGTTTTAAAATTTATAATTTCAAAAGACATTTTTTCTTTTTTATATTTTAACTGTATAAAATAAAACTATACATAATTAATTACCTATTGCAATATTTTCAAATATGTATTTCATACCTATTAGTCAAATGTTTTCGTCTCATATATGTTATAAGACCTGATCTGCGAGTTGGCTTGTCCAACGAAAGATCAATGTTGTGCAAGATAAACGCACAACTATAATATCTGAATTCTATACAATAATTTAAAGCGATGAACAAAATGTTTTTAACTATCATAATGAAATCTAAAAAAGCAACAACATGATAATATTATGAATGTATAATTATAACTATTTGTCTAGAAATAATATAGAATAATAATATTTTTATTTTATTCCTAAGTTACATGGTTGGGGATGAATTTTATTTCATTTTGTATTTATTTTGTGTGCTATCCAAAAATTGATAACATAGCGTAGTCATGTTTTTTCTTTTTTTTGACACATTGAATGTGATGAAAAGTTAATATAATTTTTAAAAATATGTTATACGATAATTTATTTTATATTTGCTTTATTTAGTATCGAAAACAAGGTTGTTTTAACTTATATTTAATTTTTGTTATCGTATTTCATACTATAAACGAGTACCTATATATTATTGACAAAATGTCATGAAAATTCATCGCTACAATTAGGTTCTTTTACGATAACGTTATTCATTCAACTTCAACGTAATTGTTTCATGTTTGACGTTTGACCGATTGAATTTGACAGAAATAATAAACATATCACAAACTTATCGATAGTGTTGAAAATTTTTTTTCCAAATATGATAATAGGAATATTAAATTACACAGTCATTTTACAGTTGTAGTCTCGTTAGAAAAAGATTGGGAATTTTAAAAAATGTTTCATTACTTCTATTTAAAACACATTGTGTTTATAGTTTATAATTCTTGATTTATTTCTAATAACGAACATTTTGGAAACTATTAAAAATATACTGAAAAGATCTAAATTGATTAAAACTTTTTTCTCACTCAGTTAAATAAGTACTGTAGGTACCTACAAGGTACTAGGCAATTTGTAAGATATACAATACATATTGTGTGTTCTACAGTAAATATATTGGTGTATCGGTTAGAAATAATTTCCCCAATCTATATTGTATCATACTCTAATAATTACACGTTAAATGTGTTATTGAATTATCAAAACGGACGTAATTGTAACATAATTATGTACATTTGAAAAAACAAGTAAATATAAACATATATACCTATAAATATTAATGCTCACACAGGATAATTATTGTAGTACTAATTTGATCTGTTTTTATTTAGCGCTGTAATGTTTTGTTAAATAAAGAACTGGAAGAAAAATCTATTTTATCATCAGAAATATCATTTTTATTCCAACGTGAACATTTCTTATTCAACAATTTATCTTAAATTCTCAATAAATTTTACCAGGCATAGTTTTTATTTTAGAACTATTAATTCATTAAATAATAAAAAAATTAAGTTATATTAATGTAAACCAATTTTGGAACAGATACTTATTTGGATAGAAATTGAGAAATACAAACTTATATAATAATCTTATCATTTAAAAACATTATCTGCAATATTGTTATTTTTCATCAAACTTTTCAAGGTTTAATATAAGCATATTAAATTCTTATATGTAAATGTATATAAATGAATGTATATATTTTTTAATAATATGAAGAATTTCTAGTTATTATTTTGGTTAAATATATCATATAAAATGCAGATATTGTGTTCTACGCTTTATTAAAAAGCGGAGCGTCAATGGGTTATATATTTTAAATAGCTTTTAATATTAGAGATTTCCGAGATGGTAAATAGCGTTTAAAATAAAATTTCTTTAGCATATTCAAAACGAAAATACGTAAAAATCAAAATATCAATACAATCGTACAAGAAGTACCGAATATATTTTGTATATATTCGAAACTCTTATAGAATTATACTTTTAATTTTTTGTTCTTACCGAATACTCAGGTAATAATGATACTTTGTGAGATGGCTAAAATATAATATATAGATCAGAATTTTTATTAAAAATCTTTTTTAAGAATTATCGTAGACTTCTGCATAAAATAATTATTATTTATATGAGTGTAACTATTTACCTTTAAACTATAAGTCTCAATTCTAATAATAAAATAGTTAGTGAGCTTGATGAGAATGTGTATGTTAATAAAATTACAAAAAGTCAATATGTTTAATTATAAACTTTATATGTAACATTGATGTAACTTTAGGTTAATAATATCATGTATTACTATTTATTATTTATTATAACCAATGAACTAAGTTATATTTTAATTGTATAATTATTTTTAAGTTAAACAAATGATTAAAACTATAATAACTCCGTATACTAGTTACAAGCACAGCTCAGTTGGTATACGTATCAGCTTATAAATGTATTTTTATTTAATAAAATTAAATGTTATTTGATTATGCTGAAATAAATAAATAATTTAATTTCACAAATTACAAGTTTTTTAGGTAAATTTCGTTTGAAAACGTAATATTTGCAAAATTTTCTAACTCGAAAAGCATTAGAATAATAAAAAAAAAATTCAATTTTAAATGTAAAACAAAGCATTGGTTTTTGTTTCTATTGTAAAACATGAAAATAAGTATATTAAATTTCAAACATAATACGTTGATAAATAAATGAACAATTATTATATTGCTTATAAAATCTTAAGAAGAATATAATAGTCCTGTCAAACAATGCCTGTGCCAAAGTGCACGGATTATAAGATGGCAAAAATAAAAACATATGGTCTCTAGAATTAAAAAAAAAATATATATATATAAATAACATCGCCCACTCCGCTCAGAATTTGATTGAGTTCAATTACATTAATCTATGCGAGCGATGTTGTTATCCATTAGGTTCAACCGCTTTATTCTTTTGGTGTAAATTTGAATATTTGCAAACTGCAGTATAACAGGTGCACCGAATCGTCATTGCAATGAAAAATTAGGGTCCGAGGCCAAACCCTCATGATAAACGTCTTTGGCGTATTTCATAGGCCATATTTTATTGATTATATTATCACGGCGTAGTACTCGTTTCATAGACACGATTTACTAGGATTACTATTTGTCATTGTTTCCGTAACGATGTCGTTTAGTTCACCGCACGCGAAGTATGTCCACATGAAGTCAACGTGTCATTGTGTACACTGCACGACGTGCACTGTTAATTATATTCAACACTAAGACCATACTTACGTATGTTAAGTGCAAACACTTATAATAATTATACACGCAAGGTACTTTGAACATTTTCCATGCACATGTACCGCCCAGAAAATATGTTTACGGGCAAATCGTATTAAAAGTTAAAACATAATTTTAAAACCGATACGTTACTTTATAAACTGTCGATACTTCGATGCATAAACTAAAGGCTCTTTTTGTTTTTAAATGACTGCACAACTTTAAGGGTTACAGCGAAGCGATGGCATTACAATGTTTTTATTCGGAAGAAATGTATTTCAGAATTCTGGCGGGACATTTGCAGCATTCCCACAGTATCGAATTAATACTTTTCGGAGTTTTAATTTACCACAGAAACTGTCTGCAAATTGAGGAAATAGTGGGAAAATTTAATATTGATCTAATTTTAAGCAAGTCGAGTTTTTAAATTAGACGATCATTGTACATTATCGTTTTGTTAAAAAAAAAAAAAATTCTGAAATCATCGGTGTATCCTTGTTTCAACTGTTTCAAGACTTTCTTTTCAAATTATATTTTCGATATTATAATTTAAACATTTTCTAAAATTTAATGCTCTATTCATATTATAGTATTACAATGATGGAGTTTTAAGGTAACAAAGACGACGTCGAGACGTGTAGTTAAAATATGGAGAAATCTTTTGAGTATGAAACGTATAAGTACCGATTTTTATTGTTGCGTAATCACATTTAACTACCGTTGGA
The DNA here is from genome assembly GCA_025469195.1 of Chaitophorus viminalis. Classification (NCBI taxonomy): domain Eukaryota; kingdom Metazoa; phylum Arthropoda; class Insecta; order Hemiptera; family Aphididae; genus Chaitophorus; species Chaitophorus viminalis. The sequence goes on from JAIPRK010001147.1 coordinate 68,141, forward strand.
GTGGCAACTGGCATTGAATCCTTTCAGTAAAACTATTGTTGTTTTGTGATTTGCAATTATAAAACAAAATATTTCTGCGTATACAATGGCATCATGTTGGTCTATATCATATCTTCATAGTTAAATTTCCCGTCTAAATACTTTTTACGTAAAAGAACGATTACAATACCTGAAAAATATCGTAAGCCCATCATTATATTGTATTATTATATATATTTAATACAACTAGATAATTTATCGTTTATTTTCACTGTTCATATATTTTATGTTTTTTTTTTCTATTTGTAAAAATTCTAAAAATGGTTTGCAACAATTCTCCATTGTTTCGTGTTATGTATTTAAAAAAATGATTAATTAATATTTAATACTTATTCTTAAAAATAAAAATATTACGAGAGTTTTTACTTTTTAGTGAATTTAAAATGCCAAATTATGTATTTATTTTTGTTACCCACGTATAATATATCATATTAGTGGCATAATTTTAACGATGAAAGATAAAATAAAGTTTGTTTGAAAATAAAATAAAACTTTACAACGCATATATTTAAAGCTATAAATAAAAGTAAGTCTATGATTTTATACTAATAACTTTAAGAAATTGTTCCTTGTTTTAATGCACTGAAACTTAAAAGATTAATATTGTTTATTTTATCAAGTTTAATCCTTGACCTATGACAACACTCAGTTTTAAATGAAAGGACCTAATGAATTGTACGTGATTTATAATTTAGTATTTATTACTATTACACGATCAACACAATTAAACGTCTGAAAAATGTAAATAATAATTTTTGTGATCGGGTTGTTTTTTACGCCAATGTATTAAATATATAATGGGCTCTCAATTTCAATGAACAATATGGCCTCCCTCTTAAAAAAAAAAAAAAAAATAAGTATATTATTAAAAGTAGTTTGTGATAAACTTATTTTAACATAAATATCAGTAAAAGTATGTAGAGATAATGATAAAATTTTCTTTACAAAATGTACAAGTCAATTTGTTCAAATATTGTTCCCCTATAATTATTAATGAGTCATTAATAATGACTTATACTTATGTACAAATTATTTTACTCTTGTTATGGCCATATTATTGTTATGCGAGTTAATTGGAATACAAATGTTTTATTTTGCCCACTTTAAACTCTCTTGTGTATATGAAAATTTATACAAACGTTATTTATACACGTTTATAATGTTTAAACGCATAGCAATATAGTATGCATTGGTTTACATAATACGGTTGTTACGATTTCCGCACAATTTCGTAAACTGAGTTTCCTTCGTACGGGGCTAATAAATAAATAATAGTACGCAATATACTTATGATTACATGTTTAAATGGATTTTGTTCAAGACGCGAAGTTCGGTGAATTATTTCCCTGCTACATACCTGGAGAGAGAGAGAGAGAGAAAAAAGCTGTTATTACATTGGAGGTGCTTGTATATTTTTCATCGAATCCACCAAACAGCCAACATCGCACTTCGCTTTTATCAACAATCGTACGAGGCGAAATCCATTAATTCATTTTACATGACAAAGTTAAGTGCATATTATGTATAAAATACAGACACGCCACGTATAAACTATAGAATAGCGACGGTGAAATCAAAACACATAATAAATAAGTACGCATTATGTATATACCTTTCTCGAACCCCGTTATTATAATTGTGTTCGGAAATCAAATCGAATCCGAAGCCGTTCACGTATCACTCGTGGACGCACTTGAGGAGTTTTTATTTTATATTTTCTCCGTCGTAACTCGGTACGATATTTTACTGCACGGCGATGAAGGGAATGGATATTTCACTCGAATGAAATTCAAAAATTCCGACTCTCCGTACCGTCAAAAAATCTATCGCCCTAACGACATGAAAATCTCGCAAATCGATATTTTCTATAAATGGTTTCGGGACCGACTTCATTTCGTCGGTTTTTCTTTCTTTCTTTTTCTTTTTTTTTTTTTTTTCGAATATTGGAAATCGTGTATGCAACGAATATCGTTTCACCAGCGCTGGTGCTCGCTGGGCTCGGTGAATTTATAGCTGTAAATCGCAACGTACTTGTTGTTTACCCTAACATGTCGTATACAAGGGACGGCATTACACGTAAAACTGTTTTCGATATCCGCGTGCACCATGTACATATATACTTATATGCATATATACATTTTATTTATGTTGGCGAGAATGTGTGTGCGTATTGTATTTATACATGTGTTTTTTTTTTTTTTGTCTCTACCGGCTAATATCCTAAGACCAAATAAAATAAAATGCGTAAACCCTTCCGAACGGGGGACGAAAAAAAAACATCGTGTGTGTCGCCCGCACGAACGTCAACGGGTATAGTTATGTACGAAATCGATTTTCGTGGTCACGTGGTTCGTGAATTCGGATAATCGTGCGAGTCTGTGAATATGACGCAAAAGTGATGACTTATGAGATAGCCACTCCCGTGATTGTAGCGTATTGTGTGATATTTGAAGACAAAAATGTTCACAGGAACGGAGTGAAACATATCGCGCGTCTATGTAATTAATATAGTATACAATAGGATTGTCGACGGTTTAATTTATTATGATTTAAACGGTCTAATTGGTATTTTGAAATGCCTAACTGTTTTGCTGTACGCGTGTTATTATATTGTGTTGAATAAAATGCACTTCGCGTGTACCGCGTGTACGGTTGCACGAATAAATGTAAAAATGCAAAAATGAGCGGTTCGTCTCGTGGACAAATAAAATATATCGTCTTTATAATGTAATTTTTTTTTTCTGTGATTCTAATGGTGAACCGTCGATTAAAATTTAAATTCGATCATAATCCCGCCAAATACCAGTTTTCAATCACTATATAATAGTTAAACTTTGCGCTTGTAATATGCGTACAAATTATTTCTACCGGTCACACGATCCGAGTGTTTATGTAACTTTTCGGTTTTGAATATTTGAACAAAGTAAAAATCCAAGCGCACCCCCAGGGAACCATACGCACGTCCGGACCAGGAGTACTCCGTTTTCCAGGTGTTAAGAGCGAAGAAGTGGTTGTCCATTAAATAATTTATTCAAATGTGTTTCAAAGTGATATCGTAAGGGTAAGACGTCTGAAATGTAGTAGCATATTGAAAGAATTACCTTTTTGCACGTATAAACGGTGCAAACAATACTCTGCTAAGGCTGTGATAATATTATATTCATTATGAATACCTATTATAATACAACATGTCTACTTCCCACATAATTGAGTAATACAAATATCAATTTTTCCTCTTCCCGTCGAATGTTGAATCACACATGCATTAATATTAATTTGTAATTATATTTTTAATCAAGACCCAAACAAATCAATTAATTTATATGTAGAATGAGCTACCTAGGTCGTGATATTTTTGCAAATAATTATATTCTCACCACTCTGTTACATCTACAATTTGTACCAATCAAATGTATTAATCTAATTAAACGCGTTCGTGATGGGCGTTGCCCCAAGTACAGGCATGTAGTAATGCATAAGATCATAATATAATAGAAGGTGAACTTGGCAGACAAAATATTGAAATTTGAGTAGGTTATATAGAATTTAAAATATTCAGTCGGTTGGGGTCTCGTTTGTTAAACGCATCGTTTTGGTCGTAACAACTATCATGAAATATCATGTGAAAAGGAGTTAGCGAACAAACGTTATAGGATCAAATGGAAGTCCTTATAACTATACCATTGAATGCAATAAATTGAAGTGCCTTATGAATACCACTGATGAGCGTATAAACTATAAAGAGAATAAAGTATTCAAATTTACTCGGAATATATAATATCACAACGCATACGTGTGTAAGTGTGTGTGTGTGTGAACAAGTTTTTAAAAAAAATGTTGAAATTTTAACTCAAATCGAATTATTATAATAAATTAATTAATTTCAACACAATTTCACGTCCGTTATTATTGTATTCATATCTTCCTAGACTACGTTTTCATGTTAAATTGATTTTGATTAAACATCCACAAATCGTGTATTTATAATTTTCGTTTATCTCGTGGTCGTGGTATTTCCATAGTCGGTTTTTACTGTTGAATTTTCTTTTTTGAATTTTCAGCTTTTTTTACTTTTAATTTATTCTACCATTTTATAATTTGTGATAAATTGAATTAATTTGGATTAAATTATCTCAGACGAAATGATGCTGTGGATTTCCAGCAGGTACATAGATTAAAAATAAAATCTAAACATGAGCTCACAAACCGTTTTTAGGTAACTTATACATCGCTGCGTTAAATATTAAATAAATTGACCATGAGTATGTGCTACACATACAGTGCACATATACGATTGCGTACATCACACATAATACAAGGTTTTTTTTAGTGAATTCACTAAAGTTTTTAGTCCATAAAGTTTCACACTTTTGTCCGCGTGACGAAAAATTGCTGTTAAAGCTTCTAACTTTTATCTCAACAGACCGGCACTATTATATTCCAGTGCGTTTCATAATAATTTCTTATTTATTTTTTGAAAATATTCCGTGACGGAGTTTTTAATGTTCCGTGATTTCGACTTTATGCTACATAATATTGCTGCTGCTATTGTGTGTAATATACACTCATTGCCACGTAATGTCGAATTACACATATACCTAACGCATACTATACCGTTCACGTTAAACAGTAATTTTTACAGCACATTGGTCGGCGATAATGGGAAAAAAAACGCTATCGTAAACACCTTTATTTGTGTATTATATACGCGGACAGTGCAATTCTATACGTAAAAATATTGACTTGTTACCGTGTGAATTGTTTAATTCCCGATATGTATTCATTGCTTTGGTGGTTTTAGGGATTTATTCTATGGGGGGATCCTTCAATATTTTCTTATAATACATTTAATGTCGAAAAATTATTTACACACAATTCATTAATACGTTCAATTGTAATTAATATATGCTAACCAAAATTGAATCAATTGAAAAATTACAGTAAGTACATATCCACTCTTCGTTATAAATAATATAAAATTAGGGATGAACAAAATACTGTATATTATTATTTAATACTTTAACGTGTATTTTATCAATTATTTTAGTTTATTTAATATCTACGAAAAAACTCATTTTTCAGCCTAAACTCGAAATGTGGAAGGGAATTCAGATCTTCTGGAACTACCAGTTTATATTTAAAACTATTATTTGAAAGTTGCAAGGAAAATTTAATTTTAAACTTATGCACCCGGTTTTTTTTTCTAAATGCTCAAAAATTGGGGTTTTTATGTACTTTCTTTTAAATGTCAAGTAACGTGATCCAATGAAAATTTGGTACAAATTTCATACCGTCAAGTTAACTACGTAATATTTTTTTTAAATTATTCAATTTCCATTGCCATTTTTTCAACTGTAAACTGTATATTTATTTATATAATATAATACACTGCAATCTACACAAATTATTGTTTTCTATTTTAAATGTTGACAATTTTGAATTCAAGAATATATTATATAATTTCTATATCGGGATGATCATAGTATTGCTATGATGACCAGTTGAATATCATAATAACAAAACAAAATGAAAATAAGTTTGTTGCACAAAAGTAACACTCGGAGTCGAGTTTATTTAAATAATAATATGCCTGTAGTTTTATTTTCATTTTACTTTACAGATTTCATAAAGTACAACCACGCAATAATTTATTCAACAATAGATACCTACCGTTTTAATTTGTAAGTGAACAAGTTCTATTTTTTTGCAGACATACTCAGTTACTAATAATTTATTTTTATATCCAAAGTTTTCAGTAAGTTTTCTTTTTAAAAGTGTTTTGTGGCAAAGGTAACAAGGAATTCACGATTCGCATTTGAAGATATTCCCATTTTAGTTGGCTCAAAAACAACAAAAAACACTTAAAACATGAATTAAAGAAAACAATAATTTTTATGAGATGTAGTGTTGAAATAATATGCGCTTTATTTAGCACAAACTTTATTATCAAATCCACCCAGTTTTATTCATTTTGTTTATCTTGTGTATAAAACGTGGAGATATAATGTTCTATAATATTTAACTTGTATTTTTCATTTCTATAGTTGGTTGTGTTATCTAAAAACATTTTCATCTTGTTAAAATCGATAATATTTGCGTCCAATTAAAATTTGCAAAATAATATAACATACAAATGAATTTGATTTTCAGAAAGAGTAATGTTATAATGTTGCTCATATGGTTTTACACCAAAACTTATTATCTATTTAATACGCCGAGAGAATTATTACATTTTCAAAATACAATATAACTATTGAAGCATGGATTGTGTTTAAACGTAAAAAATATTTAGAACCTCTGCAGCAGTGAGATTTTATTCATATAATATTGTAAATCGAAGCTCTCCGGGTCGGTATAATATTTGGATTCCGTCCGTTGGCGTTGATATCCCCGCAAATATTTACTTCAACTCTCCGATTTCCCATCGATCTAATAACGTTTCGCCGTATAATTATTACGTGCGCAGGAGATACAGACGACCCGTTGATAACTCGTGTAAATACACCCCATTATATTATTATCGTTCACGGGGGTCGTATCCAGTGGAAATTACTGATTTGATGTTCTCGGCATTCTCGCGTATTTACATACCAGCGCGTACATAGCCGGGCGGTTGCAGTGAAGTCGTCAGGTCAATCGTCTCGCAATAATATCATTTATCTGTTAAAAGGCACACAATCCCAAAAATGGATCGACATTAACAATTCTAGTGGATAGAGACAGTTTTTTTTTTTTCAACACCAATGAGTGAATTCTTTCTGATAAAAAAAACAAAAAATAGTACTATTACATCAAATAATACTACAAACGCAGTAACGGATTGTTATCTGTTAATAATTAATCGTGATTATAAAATGTTTTTGTTACATTTGAAAAAATTATTTATATCGTGAAGGATGGAAACGTTTATGCTTGGATTTGTGGTCTATAAAAAAAGAAAAAATATTATACATAATATTCCAGTGGTTTCCAACCAATAGGCCATGGGAATTGTGAAGCTAGGCCGTGAAGAATTATGACTAACGTCTATATTTTTAATTAAAACAGTATTATTAGTTATTATAATTTTTTATCATATACATCATATATATTTTCACATATAAAATTCGAATTTTTTAAATGCTTATAAGTGGCTTAAAAATCAATATAATATTTTGAAAAAAATATGACATAATGGAAATGCCTATGTTAACAACTGGTGAAAATTTCAAGTTTCTGCGACTTATACTTTTTGAATTATAACAAATATTTAAAATCGTTTGACCATAAATCGCTATTTTATGCAACTTCGTAAAAATTTAAATTTAAAACAGTCATAACATTTTTTCCTTTTGGTCCGGTAGAAATTGTTTTATATATTTTTGAAGATTAGCTTATGGACAAACTAGTGTCAAAATTTTGAACCTTAAGTATAAACAGAAAAAATTTTATGAATTTTTATCTACAAAATAACTTGCAAATTTTCGTGATTTTGACACATTTTATACAAATTTGAGCTTTATGGGCTTATATTTTTTAGTTACAATAATTCTCACTTGTTATAAATCTTGTATTAAATTTTCAAAAGTTTTCGGTCAGCCAATTAAATTTTATAAATGTTTAAAAAAAAAAAATTACAAAAAGCAATAATTTAAATTGTCTATAAATAAGTCAAAATATGTCAAAATTCTTCGAAAACTTAACCATGTGTAGAGAACGCTAATATAAAGATTTGGAGAAAATTTCAAGTTGTGGTGATTTTTCGTTATTGAGATAGAGCATTTTAAAAAAAATTATTTTGTAAAAACGTGAATTTGCGTAAAATTTTCTGTTTTTTGTAATCTTTTTATCGTTTTTTTCAATTTTTTTAAAAAATATTGAAAAAGTTACATTTTTGACTTGCCCAATTACCATATAAATTCATTTTTCCTTCAGAAAATTTGTTGAAAGCAAATCGAAACATTTTTACTACCAAAAACGGTGTCCTCAAACACAAAAAAAAAAAATAAAAAAATAAAAAAAAACCATACATCATTGTAAAACCAATAGATTCCATCACTCCGTTCAGAATCTAAAAATCTTACAAATATACAAAATGATATGATGATGAAAGGAAGCATAATAATAAGAATGTAGGTAAGTACGTTTAATTAAATGTATCGATTTTGATTGTGAGAATATAATTTAAAGAACGTTAGTTATGATTACTGATAAAATTAAAACTGAAATAATAAGAAGAGTATGTGTATTATATATAAACATGTGAAAAAATATGATCAAGAATAAGATGAATAAATATAATACTCAATTCATAATTGGATTTCAAAATGTTTGTTAAGTATATTTTATATGGCTTATATTTCAATGCTTAATAATCGTTTTCCATATAAAATCCACCTCCCGTTCGCATGATAGTATTGACGTTCTATAACCAGAACCAATAGATTTACGTATATCTATCGAACGTTAAACTATACTATTTATATATACATATTATTGGTCAGATAAATTTTATACCTATATTTTTTTTTCGTCCTATTAAAGTAAAACTATAACATATTGTATTCTCATTGAGTTACTACTGGCTTACTTGAAGTTCAAATCTGACGATTAAGTTATTATTATGGAGTAGGTATACGCACTAGAGATAATTTATCGGAACGAAAACGACAACATGAGAGAGAAGTTAAACAATTATTTATGAGCTAGTATATGCTTTCTAAATTTTACAGGATTAGGTCGAGTACAATATATATATAATATTATTATAATTCTTCAGTCCCTTCGAATGCACACACAGAGTTATCGTACGTCTTTATGTTTACACGATCACTACGGCTAATCATTGATAAGACAAAATAAAATTAAACGTGTTAGACAAGATAGATATAAAATTATGCAAATAATAAGGACATTATTTGAATAATTAAATTGTTTTGATTTTCTTTCACAATGATAAAAGTACCTAATAAAAACCACTATCGACTTATAGGGCGATTGTCATTCGTTACTATTGTACATCTACTCTCCAATTCGTTAAAAACAGAATCGAAGAAAAAACCCATTTAATCGTGTACCACTCAAAGTAATCATTAACCTTCGTCTACACGTTCATCAGGTACTAATTACTCATTTACAGCTGCACTGTTTTTGGATTCGAGATTAAACCGGCAGCTTCAGGATCGCATTATGGTGTACGGAATGTGATTGGTTGTAATTTCACATACACACACACACACACACACACACATACACACACACATGAGTGTTTAATACAAAACATGTAATTCAGTCAAACGAATTGCTCGAAGATTGATTGCCTGTGCATCGATATTCCTCTTAATATACGCTTGAGCACCGCTGCGGTTCGATAATATAACATGTTTTGTTTGCGACCATATGATATTATTATATAATCGGATACAGTACGTTGAATAATATATTATAATAATTAATCTACCGGTGATTTCGAGATTCTTTGAAATATGAATACGCGTGGTGCAGTATTTAATTGCGTACCCCCCTCGAGTCGTCATTGGTCAGTCGATCGAGTGGCTATATAAACGGTCTCAGCGTGCATGCAGCCCCGAAGACGATACACAAACGCTTTACACAACAACTGTTTTACTGCACTGCATTATAATTTATAGCCTTAAACGACTCGTACAATAGAACCGTTCGGTGTGTTTGCCCTGATATGAAAACATTATGAATTACATAATTTAATAATTCCAGAAGAACAAATAACGTTGTGTAAAAAGACGTTACGTTATAACTCGTTCTATTCGTCCCTCGTGAATGCGTGAGAACACAATATAGACAAATATTGGATGTTAAATAATATGCTTACAATAATAATATAATGATCATTATTTATTTTTTACGTTTTTATTAACAAATTGGCTATTGCGATGTTAACATAAACGATTCGATTACTTTTGAATTCAAAATAATTGGATTATAGAAATTCGTGATAGAAAATTCAACGTACGTATAAGTTTGTCACACTGTTAAACGTCCTGGTAAAACATATTATTCTAATGTATTTAAAAACATTATTTAAAATCATAAAGTAAAATTATTTGATGCGAAAACCGTGTATAGAGTGTAATCATTTTTTTCCTTTTTTTTTCAAAAATAATGCTTTGACCGTGTGTAGTATATTGTATATACAATTGGGAGGAAAAAAAAATCATAATAAACAAAATGAAAAGCTTTTACGGAAAATCTAATATAAAATTTTATGGGAAACATACTAATTTACAATAAACCCTATATTATTATAAATGAGCCATAAAGTTGTTGGAATTTGAAAACGTTTTAAGCTTTTTGTCGTTATCTTCTGGATTATTTCCGGATAGAATTAATCAAATAAATGTAACATGGTTTTTATATTCATAAACTATAGCTGTGTATTCTTTCACTGTAATAGGAAAATAAAAATGATTACAATAAATAACATGATTTTTTTTTAAATTAAGCTTTTTTTTCCTAATGTAAAATGTACTTATATTATTTGAAATATTGTAAGTATATAATATTTTAACCGATACGTTGGTACCTATAAATTTAAAATTAGTGTTCGAGGTATTAAAACAACTACTAAGATATAAGGGATTAAAAAAAAAAAATGCATATTTACGCATCCGTCGTAATACCATTAAAATTATAATTGTGATTGTGCGTAGGAAAACAAGTTAATTCTCTATATCTACAGTCTACGGATAGTAGTTACGTTTTTGGTTTACCGCTGCGTTGTTGTCACCGCAGTGATAAGATAATAAGCCGTAGTTATGTATTTTAATTAATAATTTTTTGATCATAATACTATATATTTGCTTATATAATAATTTTATTGCAGTCGAAATTGATGAGCTGCTTTTCGTGAATGATACATACACGCGTGTATATATATATACACAGATGACATAACATAAAGAAATGCAGTCAAGGGTGACAAATTACTCCTGTCATTCATTATAGATTGTTGAAATTATGAAATATTTAAAAGTATTATATTAACTCGTTGGTCGGAAAAAAAAACATTTGGCTATATCTACGCTTACTTTGAAGTTTATTTTTACTGTGTTTATATTATGTTCAGAAAATTATGCGCAAAAAAAAGTAAAAAAAATAAAAAAAACTATACCTCTAATATTTACACGATCGTTATTTTCGGAAAATCTCATACATGAGTAAGCCTCACGCAAAGCGTGGTTTTTAACAAAATTGTATATTGTGGACTATTATACACAAAAGAAAATGATCAGTGTAAATAAACTTTTTTCAAATTCAAGTACATCAAATGTATAGACTACTGCAAGTATACGGTTGTACACCATCTAAAAACTATGCGAATTATTATAGTCGGATAAAATTATGAAATCCAACCATCTACTCACAAATAATGAATTCGTACGAAAGCAAAAGTAATGATTTAATTTTTTTTAACCAGAAGAAAACTATATTTTGAAACTTAGCCAAGCAGACGTGGTATGGAGAATTTATTTTATTTACCTAAGTAAATAGCAGAACGATTTGTTCGTGAAATTGAAGTATTTCTAAAGTTTCTAAAACATTAATCTTTAAAATGTATAAGGCTTCGGAATACATTATTAATGTTATTTATTTAGTATTCTTTAATTATATAGATTTCTATTACTCATAACGGGTGTCCCGAAGTATTTTAAATGAATAAACGAATATTATAATATGACTTTGAACTTCTGATGTTTGAATCCAATGAACTTGATTCATGTTCACATTGTAATCAACATTTTATTCTAATCGATACAACCTACGAGCATCGCATTTGAGTGCAATATGATACTTATGTAATTTTCAATCTACATAACGATGGATGCTTATTACATAGTAAAAATATAATTATATTACATGATGTAAGAATAAAGAGCGTATTACTCGGTAAATTAACCAATATTTATTGTATAGTTGATTTTGAACACTAGTCGTGTTTTGTTATCAGGGATCTTTGTGTGTGAATAGGGTTAATCAAGTAAACTTTAAAATAATAGACAATTTGTCGAATTGATCATAACGTGAACTCAATGCCATTAAAAAAACACGAAAAATAGAATAAAATATGTTGAATACACACTATAGTGATCAAAGTAAATCTCAATATTCTTTGATTTGTGCATTTTATCTCAACTATCCTTATCCAGGTTCAAGTGAATTAGTTTTAGAACAGTATTCGATTTAATATTACTGCATTATCGTAGAGAACGCACTATAAACTTTTAATATTCTGTTGCACCGTATTATATTTCCACAACGATAATAAATGTTATAATAAAAGTTAATTTACTAAAAACAACTTCTATTACATAGCATAACTGCAAACCCATGTCCTTAGTTAAATGTAAATTATTATTTATTATAAAGGTTCCGATATTGTTTATTAAACAATTAGAAGGTACCATATTTTACAGTATAAATACTTATATTTTATGGTTAATTGATGCTGAACCCTCGAAGTTTTGCTATTTCAAAGCAATGTTTAAGGTATAACATACATTCATATAATAATTTTAATTAATTGATCATCTTTTTGGCTCAACTTATTAATGATTTTAATTAACCCAAAAGAGAATGTTTTAACAAAATATATGCTTTTGTGTTTTGGGATTTAATTTTATGACAACTTTCAGCCCAATAAATCATGTAAAAATATGTAAGTATCCATCAACGAATTCTATTTCAATAACAATTCATTATTTAATAATAAATTATAAAGCTAAAATATATAAATACAATAATATAAGCTATATTCTGTGATAATATCTTGACTCTTGATCGATGTAAAATCGTTTATCGAATAATATATGTGTAATTTGAATTTCAACCAAAAATAATGTTATAGAGATGTGGTATAATCAATTACAAAATACTTAAAATAATTAAAGCTGTATATTAGTATGTTAGTATGAATAAGTTTATAATGATAAAGGATTTATATTTTATATGTCTTCATTTTACGTTTTATAAATTCCGTGAAGACTTATTTTGGGTGATTCGAAAAATTACTTTTTTCGAGTACAATAAATCCTTGTTCTATTTTTAAAATATCTACCTATATGCAAAACTTTATTCCGCTAAAGAAGTGTTCCGAGGAAATAAAAAATAAAATGAACTCAAAACACACACACCTTCGCAGAAAGTATAATAATATACAATATTATCAGTTTTGGAGTTTTATTCGAATACCAGGAAGAGGCGAACAACTGAAATATGTTTTCGTCGATCGAATGATTACGATAAGCAATTATTACCACGATACCACAGGGATTCGGTTCGTTTCTCGGAAAATCAGCAGTGCCGCGAGCTTTGGATACCCTACTTGCAAATATGGAACACCATTGTACGAACGTCGTGGTGCAGCATGTATATTTACTGTAACTACGTATTGCTGATGAATTTCCCAGTTGTTTATTTTTATTTTTATTTTTTCCTTCCAACCCACGAGTTTCAATTTTTAACGAACCCGCGAAGGTTTGGCGTTCTCCCCCCCCCTCCCCCCTCCCCCCCGGCAGTGCAGCCGCCGACCGGCTGACTGATGAGAAAAAAATAGCGCAGTGTATCGCATTTCATAAATCCACACTGCAATGATAATACGCGCGCGTAATACATTAATACATCACGCGCGGCCTCATACACGATGCTGTTGCGTTAAGGCGTTGCATAATAAATTTCCCGTCGCGGCTTGTGTATATTATTAACATCAGGCCGAAGTGCGGCCACGAAATCGATATTTTATTTACGTTTACCTGCACGCGCGGTGGCGATGGCGGCCTGCGTCTACTTTACGGTATAATAATAATATAATACAAGTCGCACGGGGGTAGGCACACGATAAATTATGCACAGACAACAATTTGCGGTTTATTGCGTAATATTCGCGTCCGAAACGTTGGAGGACGTAATTTCCTCTACAACGCCTCGATGTCTACACCCGGGATACCAACCTCGTATGACGTGTGTTTTGGTGCATAAAGAAAACTTTGCGTTTACGACATTGTATTATGCGTTGCGGTACAATATTCGTGTTCCAAAAAAAAAAAAAAAACGGGACAAGATGTGGAAATAATTTCGGCAAAAGTTAAAAGCAAACATTATGCATGTTTATCATTTTTCGATGGAAATATAACCACGATGGCTTTGTCGATAATTTGTTGAATATTACGTTCATACGTAACAGACGTTAGTTTTATAATATGATGATTTATGTTTAACCTTTGATCTCTAAATGACATATTATAATAAAGATTCTGTTTTCGATAATAATATTGTCATGTATGTAAATCGTTTAACAACTCTGAGAATTATTTCATAATGCCCCATCCCCTGAAAGACACTATTCTTATAATGTAACCTAGTATATATTCTTTATCATTTATTATTTCATTAGATACTATTTTACTAATAACATAATAATATTTATTACATGTTACTATTATTCTTCGTTTTCAAACATCAGTATCGGAAATAGGTAGTGACGTAAAAGTAAATAACATCGTTAGCACTATGAATACACCGAATGGTCACTCCCAGTAATAGATATCCACTAACCAAAGGCCCAACGTCGATCACAGCACGAACACAACAACGGTTGAAAATATTAACCTTCGTCTCGTAGTCGTTGAGTACATCTCACCGTCATATTTTTTTTATGACTATTATACATACCATTAAAAATATGGAATGGATGATTCGGTCCAAGTTTTGCGCCAGGTGGCTTACCTTAGTTCAACTTACTATTATCAAAAATTAGCTTTTATAAAACTTTAGCTTTAAACATATCTGTTTGCATAGTTTTTTTATGAATATATTATATTTTTTACTGTCATACTATATCTTATTGTATAAACGTGAAACCGCTAATCTCAGAATTGGATTGACCGATTCGACTATTTATTTTTTTTTATATTTTGGAAATTTTCAAGATAAGGTTTTTACGTACGAAAATGTTTTGAAAAAACTATCGGATAATGTGTTAATGAGCCTCTCTTAAAAACCAACTAATCGTATATAATGTAACCAAAATTATTTATTTATCATATTAATATTTATTATAGGCACTATATTTATTTCAGTAAATTACTTACATCGGATTTTAAAACAATTCTACACAGACGGTTTAAGATTTTAATTTTTTCAATATCTTGCATGATAACTTTGCGAACATTGGGTATGAAATATTTTATGGCAATATATTATAAACAGGAACGGAAATGAGGACGAGAATGGGGACGGGAATAGAACGTGAACGAATACGGTAACGGGAGTGGTGTATGGTGATGTACATAAATTGTACACTCGAGTAACGCCGGATAATTCAGGTAGTAGTGTAATAATTATAAAATCCACAAATTACAACTCCGTACTCGATATGTGGTTGGTGAACCTTTGACTCGGTCGGTTCCGTCATACTGTGACACGGCCGTCCCATAAACGTCGCGCCCTGCCTTTGTGTACGCGTGACGTGATTATTATATTATGTGCGTCTGCAGGTTAAATCTCCTGTTTTAGTTTCAGATTTATTTAGCTATTAAGTGAAATACCGGGATCGTTGGTTAATTATTTTATCCCGTCCACACGCGTTGGACACGATTAGTTATTCAGCGCCAGTCCCAAAGCGACGACGGTACATTCAGTTGTGTGACGCGCCGTAACGAACGCCTTTCATGACTGCGTTATAGCCGAACGCGTGGTCTTACGTATATATAACCGAGTGTGTGTGTGTGTTTGCTACTTAATGTACTACGTAAAATTCACGTGTGACGAGACGAGTCTACAAGATGGTAATAATACCGCTGCTCCTAATTGATTTTACCAAGTGGTCAAATTTGGCGCGTGTACGATATAAAACCGGCTTGCGTATAAATTTTTTTAATTTCATTTTGTTTTTATTTATATAGCTATAGTAAACACTATTAAGCTCAACAATTACAAAGTATATATAGATACATGAAACAAAAAATTAAAACTAAAGATTACATGGTGTATAAGACTTGAGCAAACAATTGTAATATGTGCCCATGATTAATAAAACTACAAAATGGAAATAAAGACAATATCAAGATAATAAACTAATTATTAATTGATTATCTTAATATTGAATCAATTTATTAGTTACTAATAGATTGATTATATAATAATCCAATTGGCAATTAATATAAAATTTTAGAGCATATAATAATGATGATGACAATAAGATAAAATTAACAGTTTATCTTGCGTATAACATAGTTTATATTATTATAAAAAATGTACACCTATTATACTATACCTACCAAAAGATTCTTTCTTCAGAAAACAATCATATTTTCGAAAAAATTTAAAAGTAAAATATCCAGTTCGATTATAATTATAAATATAATCTATTTATAACGTAGTACGCCATGAACGCCTACACGTTTAATCGTTCGCGCTTCATTTCCGTCCAAATTGCTTCGTAACAGTAAGTAAAATAAAAATATCTGTATCAATATTTATGTTCTTTGAATACTGCGGCCTCGCGTTACCATCATTGGTGGATATCTTGGGACTTATGGGGGTCTTATCTTCCTTCAAAATCTTGCCAGGCCCTCTCAGAAACGATTGCTAAATTTTAAAATATTGTATAGATAAATGCATGATTTTCAATAAAAACTAGGGTTTTTTTTTACATATACATATTTCAAACAAGAAATATTCAATAACACGATAGGATATTAGGCTACGGAATAATCAATGGAGCAACGATGTCTTGACAATACACTCACACACACACACACACACACACATTGAAAATAAAACAATATACCACTGAAATGACTGGGTGCGATGGTAATGCGATTGTATACTGAAGCATTATTAGCAATAGCTAGTGAGCGAGTGGGTGTCGGACCGGAAGAGACTTCTCTATGAAGCGTGGAGAATGAGTTAGGTTGGCGTAAAACAGTCATGGCGAGAGCGCAGATTTTATATTAGGCAAAAATAAAATAAAATATAAAATAATAATAATAATAATACTTCAGGGTGGTAACTCAAAACGTCAAGTTTTACCGGAAGTTTGGCGGACATAAATCTTTGACTGGAAAAATATATTAAACTGAATTTTCGTTCTTTCTGTTAGTTTAAAAACTCATTAGAAGCGGTTTGGAGGGAATTCGTAATTTATTATTCCTCGTACATGTATTCGGAAATAGAGATTTGATATTTGTTTTTGCAGTAGGTGTATAATATGATTGATTATAGCATGGTACAAGTTTTGGTTGTTAAAACATAACATAAAATCGCAGAGGATTCACGGAGCTCATATAAAGTCGTCATTGATATATAGTATGGTGCTGAATAGCGTAATAGGTAAAGATACTGCTGTAAACACGGCTTGTTCGGATTAAAAATTATGTTATTAATGAAATGTTTCTTTTACGTATTATATTATTATATTTCCATGTTGTTTTCGACAATTCAGTTTTGGACTACAATATGCTCTCTAGCTTATAAGTATTATAGTGTCTTATGTTTGCTTGTCAACATAATTTCACTTCCGTACTTACTGCACTGTAAAAATGTTACACCCCTTCCCCAATGCACGTATTGTAATATTTTTCAGTTAAAAAATATTCGTCAAGAAAATTGCGCTGCTCAAAACAATAAAAACTGATATTAACCGATCTGTACGGTACAAAAACTTGCGGTATAGTAAATACGCATCAAGTAAGACGTATTTTAATTGATAAATACTATAACAGTTACAAAGGTTTTTACTAAAAACGAAAATAATGTTCTGCGTAATAAAAGCATACAAAACCATAATAATTGTATTAATTGTGGTTGGGTGTTTAACGTGTCAAAAAAAAAAAAAAAAAACGGGTGGGCCTCGCTTTGCTGTACAGTTGGGGATGGAGTGTACCTCGTTTATAGGATAGGTCATTATTACAATGGATTAGTGAAATTTGAATGCAATGATGGATATCATTGTATACAAATAACGATTCGGAGCGGAGTTAATATCTTTGTCTAAAATGTGTATATAATAATATAGTATTTTATATTTAAATTATATTACAGTCTTTGCGCGACCCGCATGCAGTGCGCACGCGATATTGTTACTCTCGTTAAATGTTCAGTTTATCGTGTCTAATCTTAACAAAAATTTTCGAGTGTCATACCTATCGACGCGTCTTCTAGGGCAGTGCAAGTATCTAGCGTTCTCGGTCGACTTCTACCTTCTTCCGAAGAATAGTAATCGATTTTGACTATTATAATCAATAAGTTAACTATACAATACCTACAAATTTAATGTTCTCCAAGGCACCGTCCACACGGTGACCTTTGGACTCAGATAAGATACTCATTATGTCAGCTAACAATAGTACAAAACCGAAACGAACCGTATCACCTATTCAGATAATCAACAAACAAGTAGTTAAAACTAAACCCATAATGAATAAGAATAATAATTCTCAATTACAATCTGAAAACAAACGGTCATTATCACAATCGCCGAAAACCCCTACCTCTACCTCCTCCACTTCTACTTTCAAGAAAACAAAATATTTTATCTCTCCTAACCGATACTCTGCCCTCGCCGAGACTGACCCACTGTCAACCGTCACCACTAATGTAAACAAGGACAATCAAACTGATTTTGATATACAAAGTCAGGGGTCATATCACTCTACTTCACATACACAAAAGAAAAAAGATTTGCCACCACCAATATTTATTAAGGGTGTAATAAATTTCTCTGAATTAAGAAATGCATTCTCAGATTTAATTGGTCCTGATAGTTTTAGTTGCAAGTCAACTTCTACACATCTTAAGCTCCAATCCAATACACCAGAAAATTACAGAAAAATAATTCATTTTCTAAACGAAAACGAGGCTCAATTTCACACGTACCAACTGCAATCTGACAAAGCATTTAGAGTAGTAATCAGGAATCTCCATCCATCAACTCTTGTTTCTGAAATTAGCTCAGCATTAGAAGAAATTGGCCACTCCGTAAGGAAAGTTACTAATATCCTGCACTATCAAACCAAGAATCCACTACCTCTGTTTTTCGTTGACCTTGAGCCCGATGGAAACAATAATGATGTTTTTAATATAACTTCAATATTACATACAAAGATAAAAATTGAAGAGCCACATAAGCAGCGACAAATTCCACAGTGCATTAAGTGCCAATCTTATGGCCACACTAAGAGCTATTGCTCTCATTCGCCTCGATGTGTCAAATGTGGTGAAGATCATTTCACAGCATCGTGTACCAAACCACGTGAGTCTCCTGCCATCTGTGCGTTATGCAACGGAAATCATCCGGCTAACTACAAGGGATGCACTATCTATAAAGAACTTCAACAACGACGCAGACATCATTCCAATATAAATCAAACCTCTCAAAAACATCAGTACCAACATCTCAACACTCAAGCCAACAACCAACCAACAAATCCACCATTCACAAACACACCTCACCGCACTTATGCAAATGTAACAGGTAACGACACTACTAAAAATAATAATGCCGATTCTCCCTCTTCCAACAACCTAGAAAATGTTATCTTCAAATTCCTAGATGATTTTAAGTCTATGATTAATCCTCTACTTGCTCTTCTGACAACAGTAATTTCTAAACTCTCAATAATCAAAAATGACTAACAACTCATTCACCTCCAACTCTCTACTCATCCTATTATGGAACGCTAATGGACTTAAAAACCACAGTAATGAACTCCTCGCCACCCTTCAAGAAAAAAGAATAGACATTGTACTCATATCTGAAACCCATTTCACAAACGTATCTTACATTAATTTTCCTGGCTACTACTCTTATCGTGCTAATCACCCAGATAACACCGCTCACGCGGGTGCAGCTATATTCATCAGATCCTCGCTTACATTCACTCCACTTCCTAATTTTATTGCAACTCACATTCAATCATGTGCAATATCTTTAATTCTCAACCATATCCCTGTTACAATAGCTGCAACATATTGTCCACCAAAACATAAAATCTCTACTAACCAATTTAACGAATACCTGTCTACCCTGAATAATAATTTTATTGTAGGCGGTGACTTAAACGCTAAACATATACAATGGGGCTGTCGTACTACAAACCCTAGAGGAAACTCTCTCTTACAATCCATATCTCACTCTAACATATCTATTCTATCTCCCCCTAATTACACATACTGGCCTACATCTCGTTATAAAAACCCTGATATATTGGATATATTTATCACCAAAATTCCTAATAACCTCCATACGCAAACCCTGAACCTTCTAGACCCATGCTCAGACCACTCTCCAGTTCTGCTTATCATAGACTGCCAACCTCCTGACAAATCGACCACCACAGCTTTATCCCAACATCCTACTGATTGGAAAAAATTTGATACATCCTTATCAGAAAAAACCAACTTGAAAATTCGTTTAAAAACAACAAACGATATTGATGACGCGGTTAACTTGCTCACACATAACATACAATTATCAATATGGGAATCACCCAAATTATTAACTTCTAAAAAGTCACCTAACTATCTTCCTACTTATATAAGAACTCTAATCTCAGCAAAACGGCGTGCTCGTGCTATCTGGCAAAACAATAGATACCCAGCAGATAAACGACACTACAATGCTCTTGCATTAAAACTCAAACGCCTATTAGCTAACCACAGGTCCGAATCATATGGTACACATCTATCATCACTCTCTCATAAAGATGGTACACTCTGGAAAGCCACCAGAAAACTTCTCCATATCCATAATCCACCACCTACCCTACGCAACGACGATGGCAGCTGGGCTACATCTGAGCTAGACCAAGCAAATATATTCGCAAAACATTTAGCTAGTACATTCCAACCACACCATGATATTTTATCTCAAAATAGAATCGAAGACGTAGAAAATTTTCTCGACACTCCTCTGCAAATGTCTCTTCCCCCCCGAGCCTTTTCTCCTGGAGAAGTTGAATTTATTATAAAAAAAAATCCTTTAAAAAAATCACCCGGTTTTGACTTGATAACCGCTGAAATAATAAGGCACTTACCAAAAAAAACTATTTTATTTCTTACTCAAATATACAATTCAATGATGAGACTATCGTACTTTCCAATCTTATGGAAATACTCCACTATAATTCTAATCCTTAAACCTAATAAACCGCCGAACTGCCCTTCCTCGTATAGACCAATAAGCCTCCTCCCGATTCTATCAAAAATATTCGAAAAACTTTTATTAAAACGTATCTTACCTATAGTCACTGATGCAAATATACTACCCAATTCTCAATTCGGATTCCGCAATAGCCACTCTACCATACACCAAGTACACAGATTAGTTGACAAAATCTCTTACGCACTAGAAGAAAAACTGTATTGTACTGGAACCTTTCT